>JARKHS020015369.1:0-273424 GCA_030143305.2 Amblyomma americanum
ATTTTTTTGTGCGCGTGATCTTGGAGCTTGCATCACGCTGCTAGCCAGCAGAGCACCCTGAAAGCTCTAGAAGCACAAGGGCAGCAAAATAAGGAATAAAAAAACAAAAAAGGCAATCCACTGCAGAAAAAAAAGACAAGAGACAGTGAAAAAAAAAGTAACTAGACCATAGCCGATGTGACAAGAAGTAGACTCGCCAAGCCCTCACTCCTGAGCTCACTTTATTAGCATGAAATAAGTACTCTGGTTGAGCCATGCAACAGATGGGCAACTGTTCACACACCCTGGGACACTTCTGATGCAACAAACGAAATTTCAGGGTCCCATAGAGTTTGTCTCTGACAGTCTAGTAATCTCTTTTGTAAATAACTCACAAATGCTGCATAATATCAACAGCATTGTGCATTCAATAATCTTACGTTTTTTATGAGTACCATTAGCAGTTGTAATGTCCAGATGCTAACATTTACCATGAATGAAAATCAAGTAAGCACAATATTAGAGCTGTAATGCACACATACCCTGAGATGTCAGGACCAGCACCATCAAGGAAGTCCGAGTACGAGCAGTCATCGCCAATAACATCTAGAATAGTTCTCTCCACAAGTGACAAGTCCAAGGCACGTCCATTCTCTCCTGAATATGAAGATGAGGACCAAACGGACATCATTGTTTCATACACGGAAACAAAAAAGCCCTGTCAGAAACAATTCAAGACTAAACCTGAAGGTAACCAAAGAAGATCACTTGATCTTCTAGTTCAGTGGTTTGGATCCATTTCTTTATAACAGAAAATGTAATAAAAAGTAATTTTGACTAATAATGTTTTAAATTTAACACCGTGCACATGTGTGCTTCTAGACATTGTTGACAACTGTTGTTTATAGTAGCAAGTGCTTATCTTAGACGCTGTTCTTCATACCACATACAACTGCTTGCAACACAACATAAGCCAACAGCAAATGTGAAAAATTCTGAGGCAGAAAACATGCAACACATTCCCTGCACACATCAGTTAGTACAGACAAAATATATAGACGTTTATGAGGTTTAATGGACAGCACATAGCTTCTTTCAGAGAGCTGATTTACAGCTGGTCCTGAATGCCTGCCTACTAACCAAAACATCGCTTTAAACTGTTTATAAGCACACAAGTTAGGATTCTTCCATCGACTGAAATCGTAACACATAAGCTGCAAGGATTAGAAATAAGAAGCACTGAAGCTCATACTTAAAATTTCAAATATTAAATTGCCACAAAGCTTAGCAAAATTTTTTGTTGCTGGCAGTGTTGGAATGAACAAACATTGCAAAGCGTTGTGGCAGTATACTGCACCCATTAAAAACTAAGTATCTTATGCTAAAACCAAATATCCATAGGGTTTTGAAATTAAAAAAAAATATTGGGTTTGTCTGACCTCACACATAAAGGCAAGAAAGCAATAGCTCTGGACCTTTGTTAACACTCTACTCTTTTATTCCTCCTCTCCGTAGAGTAGCTACAGTGCACATTATTTTGCTTAAAAAATAGCATTATGATAGAACATTATAATGGATTAACAAATTTTAATTTTCGCGCCGTTTTCACTCGTGTGAACACAGCCCGCCCTGCTTCGAATGCACCGGTTCTTCGGGGCCGACTCACCTGGGCGACCGCGGTGCTCGCCGCGGTTGTGCGCGTTCACGCGGTGCTTGCACCGCTGCACCAGGTTGCTCCACTGCTTCTTGATCTCGGGCAAGGTGCGCGTGTGCGAGCCGTTGCCCGCGTTCAGTGCCTGCTGCACAGCGGTCCAGGCCGAGCGCTTGGCGCGCAGCGTCAGCGCGGGGCCCAGCTTGCCGCGGATGACGTCGATGCGCTCGCCGATCTCTTGCACCAGCCGCAGCCGCTCGTCCTCGGTCCAGTTGGGCCGCTTCAGCCGGTTCGCGTACACGGCCATCTCCGCGGCGCCCGACGACGTGTCCATGAGCTACAACGAGCCTCGCGCCCGGGACCAGGACCGCGACTCGACCCGAGCTGGAAATCGCGGGGGGACCACGGTGTAAGGACGCCGCAGGCCTTCGCCAGATGGCTCCCCAGTCGGGAGCTGCTGCCATAGCAACTAGGATGCCTCCGCGAGGCACCCTAGGGCTGCCACTGCTCCTAGAGTGCCTCTATCGAGAGGCACCCTAGGGCCGCCATGTTGCAGTGTGCCGATACCCAGAACGGCCCAGGACCGAAACTACGCACCTTCTCTCTCCGCGCTTTAGAGCTTGACAACCTGCGCTCCGTAACTGCTCAAGTATTACTGAAGAAGGCGTACAGACGCCACAGCTTCGGCACTCACCACACGATAGTAACAGCACTCAAGACAACGATAAAAGCGGACCCACATTGTGTTCGTGGCTGGATATCCACCGTGGAAGATATGGGCCCGCAAGGGCGTCTTCGCAATGAGGTAACCAGTGCCACACCACAAAAGACAGATAGTAACAGCCTATTCGCACGAGCCCCTGGCGTCTGCGCCGTACTTAGTTTAGTAAAGCTCGCGGAGAGGAAAAGGCGCTTGGATCTGGCATACGGCACAGGTCAACATGGCGGAGTGACCAGGGGTCTGGATCAAGCCTATACAGGTGAAGACACTCGCTTGCGCCCGGTGACCAGCATGTTCTCAGTTTCCGTAAGGGAAGAAAGGCTCCACCGTAATGCTAAATGCGCAAGAAAACTGCTTTTCAGGTATGTCAGTGACACAAATTTGTCCTTTTTGTTTCTTTTTTTGGTCGGAGGCAGGCTGCTGTTACATGCCGACTGTATATAACCCCAATTTCTGCTAGCAATTCTCACTAAGCGCCCTCCTTTTGAAATGCGTGCAATGATACCTTTTGTTTTCTATTCTCTTTAGCATTTTGAGAAGCAGTGTCTTCACCCGTGCGTCTTACACCGTGCACGGAGTCGCGAAAGGCAAACGCGCCGAGAGCTCCGCCGGCGGATTAATGGGCAACTCACGGAGGGACGGTCGCAAATCTATGGCATCTTTTCAACTTTATTTGCTGAAAACAAGAGGAAAGGGGGCGTGGTCCATGAATAAAAAAAATCACAGCTAAAATAAAGGCGTAGGTGAGGGTTATCCATGCTGCCGGATCGCGCTTCAGCACGAATCCTATCGCCTTAGACAGACAAATTTATACCCTGCCACACGGCAAATTTAATGTCATTCCCATCGAATGACAATAGCACCTAATGCCATTAATCGGCTGCTACACGGGAATATTTAATGTCATTAGGTTGGAATGACATTCGCCATCGAATGAGTTTGGGGAACTCATTCGCATTCGTTCTCGAACCGAATGTGTACTGTGGACACCAGATACGCAGCAGAAACAAGCGACGCAAAAAAAAAAAATAGCATGCGCACTGTCAAAGTTAGAAGTTGTGTTTATTTAGTTCTGCTAAAGAAATATTAATTTTTGTGCGAACCTCTTGACACTAGAAGCTACCGTGGATAGTTGTTACTCTCGGTCCCAGCAGCAGCCAACGGCAGCGGCCGACCACGAAGCAGGGCCTTTCCCGCGACCGCCGATCATTTTGGGTTGCGTGTTCCTTGTTGGTTGGCGTTTCATGTTCGTTTAGCTCGCAAGTACTTAAAGATGTAACTGAGCACTTCACCGTTTGGAAGTCATTTGCACGCTCCGCGTGCCGCCGCGTCAGCCATTTTGTTTGTTTACGTTTATCAAATTTGTGATTGACTTTGTACTTGGCTTGGCTTTTTATGGCTAAAGTGCTGTAGAATTGCCGGAAATAATATTTTAAGCTTATATTATTGTACAGAAATGTTCTCACCCGCTTTGAAGCACGACATAACAATTTCAAACACCTTTTATGCGCGCTGATGTCTTTCAGTTGTACTATTTTTTTCACTGATCGTCACTGCCATCATTTTCGACTGACATTATTTTTAACCGTGTAGCACCGAAAGAGACCGAATGACATTCGATGCATCGTATGACATTCGGTTGGAATGATATTAAATTTGCCGTGTGGCAGGGGTATCTTCCAGCTGCTAAACTGCCGGCCTTAAGCGAGAGAAAGTCAAGCAGGAATTCCCACAGCGCGCCGATAAGATTCTCACGTCAGATGAGCAAAACTTGCGCTTGCTTGTAGTGAAACATCATTCCTCAATTCTCTACGTGCGATCAAGATATTCTTCAATGACCTTAGTCACTGGTGATTCGTTCCAATTCGCAGAGCTGCATGTTTTTTGTGCAAGCTTCCAGGAAAACTTATACACAAAGCACTAACATGTGTCGGTGATATGACTTTATTGTTCTCAGAGACCCATCTGCGGATCAAAATGTATGGTATGTAAACGGAAGACGTACACAGGGCAGCATATTCAAAGGACCATAAAAATTATGTGGAAATTATTGTTGGCGTTCGCCGCGCAGCAAATTACACACGAGCAAGCAGCTGTTCCCGCGTTCAAGAAGCGCGTAGAGCATGTCGGTCGAAGACAATACAAATACGTGAAATGTGACAACATTCGCATCAGTCCAACGCAACGCGCATAATATCGGACCAAAGCGAAATGTTTTTTTTTCTTTTTATGATTTACGCGATAATATATGGATCAACAGCACTTCTATGCCCGTGTGAAACTTCGGACCGACGTGGTGGGAAAGCGAGAGGTCGGCCTTATAAATGAGCTCATAATCACTGCGAACGTAATGAAATCATGAACTTAACTGCATGAACAGCCCAAAAGACAGCGGTATGCACGCGTGAACGATGCGCTTAAAGCAAGATAGCTGTACAGTTGAACCTCGTTACAACAAAATCGAAGCGGCCCCGCTATTTCTTCGTTATAGCCGTTGCTTCGTTATAGCGGTACCCGACCTTGGTTACAACTTTAGCATGCCAACGAGCTTACCTGGGACTGTGTATACCGGCGGCAGCATAGCCGACGTTTAGTGTGCCAAAGGTGTGCTTTGCGGGTGCATTTACCGCACGCACCGAGCGCCCACCACGCGGCCAAATATACGCGCACCAACCGAGTATGAAAACCTCGCCAACGCACAAGAAACGAGTCTCGGACGAATAACGTCGTAGAGGAGAGGGAGAGACTTATTCCGAATACTTAGCTCTGTTTTCTAGGTGATGAAGACGACACGGGCCGCTGTAAAAGACGGGGCGTACGTGGCGGCGATTTCTTCACAAATATCCGTACTGGTTGGCTTCGCCGCGCAGCTCACTTGCACTCGCGTCACACTTCACCGCATGACAGGAATGTCTTGTGGAGAATGCATATGCCAGACCGAAGACAATGACGACGGCCGCCCTCTGGTCAACGGAAATTGTTTTCCGCCGCTTGGCCCCATGAAATCAGTGGGACGTCGACGCCGTCAAGCACACCAAGCGTATTGCCAAACGGTTTTAACCATGCGACCATGCTGCTAAAACGGAGACAAAAGTACACTTGGGACCGGAGAAGCAGGGCACGATCGCGGTGGGTCGTGTTGGAGGTTGGAGAACCTTGGCAAATCTGTCGAGGACCAAAACAAGTCAAGTGTGGCAGGGGCCGGCAGAAAGTTAGGTGGGTGGATGAGATTAAGAAGTTTGCAGGAGTAAGGTGGCCGCAGCTAGGACAGGACAGGACAGGGTAAATTGGAGAAATATGAAAGAGGCCTTTGTCTGCAGTGGGTGTAGTCAGGCTGATGGTTATTGTGATGTCTGCATTACGAACGACGAGGCCAAGAGGCAAAATACCAGGTAATTTGAATGCACTTTGTTCATGTGTAAAAAAAGTAATCTAACATTCGATGGAAAATCGTCTGGTCCCGATGAAGCATTCTAACAAAGTGAAGACTGGGTCCTTGACAAAGTAACAAATGAAAATGGCGTTTCAGGTTCCATACAGAACCCTTGTTCACAATAAGACTGCTGCGAAAAAGGGGCTCCCGATATCTATGTGATATCTACTGTCAGCAGTTGTGCAGGTCGAGCAATGCAGAAAACCAACGACATTAAAGCCACATAGCAGACTAACTTTGCTGGTACAATGACTTCATCACGATCGCTTCACCACTCTGCGTTTCGGCTATCCACACAAGGTTAGGCGCATCATGTGATGTTTATCTGCATCGGCGACGTTATTCATACCGCGCACTATCATAGAGTGGAACAACTTGCCAGTGCACATAGTCATTGAACCTAGACGTTGGCATTCAAACATTTTTTTCTTATTACTTCCTTGTTCCTTGTTTTTATACGATTGCTTCTTGTTCTTTTTGAGCCTACAAGCATACTTAGTTACATTTTTAATTTGTTGCACTGCATTATTATTGTATTGCCAATCTAGCGTTTGCATTAAAATGTTCTCACACCTGTGTGTTTGTGTACTTAGTCTCAGGTATTTAAATTGCACTACCATGTTATCACTAGCCTGTTGATTGTACCTTTTTCTAGTTCTTGACGTTCTTAATATTGCACTGCACACTAGCGCACCCCAATGTAATACCCTCAAAAGAGGGCCTTTAGGGGTATCTTGGAACAAATAAAAAAATAAATCTCACTTTACTGCCAGAACAGAACGCAGTAGTTGGGGAAGCTATGTTAGTGCAACTCTGGTGACTACCACAGTGAGGTGGATGCAACACGGGAGGCTTGATGGCATTCAAGAAAACCAAAGGATTTTGATGTGAGGAATTTTAAATTGCTATCCATTCAAGTGCCACACTGGGTAGAACTGAAGAATAAATTGGTAAATTGGCACATCGACATATTGCTACTGGCTGATGAGTTTTCTTTGAAGGCCATTTGCCTCTTCATTCTTGTTGTATCTGCTACAACGCTAGTCTTTTGGACTTTTATAACCTCTGAAGAACACGATAAAATTTCATAGAGATAAATAAACTATACAATAGAATATAAAAAAAATGACACCATACTGAACAGTACACATATAAACTGCTGTGTGCTGATGAGCTCAAACTCAGACTAATATCGTGATCTGAGCAGTAAGAGAATCCAGGCTGAGGTACAGACTGTGATTTGAGTTGAGCCTGAGATTGGACTCAAATCATATTCAGAATCGTGATGAGTCGCTTTGAGTAAGCCCCTAAATCAAACGAGTCTGTGATCCGAGTTTGAACAAACCCTTGACCTTGAGTGAGCCCGTGCTACTGATTCAGCACACGAGTCCACAACACCTATCAAGAGCTATCTAACTGGTCAGAGACAACGCATATTAATCACTGAGCATATCTCTCCTATTAAAGAGGTACTCATTGTTGAGCCGCAGGAGTCAGTCCTTGGACCCATCTTTTTAGTGCGAAAGAACTAATCCGGTGGTTCAGAGCCTAGCAATATCATGTATTGCCAATGTATGTCCGCATAGCAAAAAGAAGCACAAAAAAGAAATCACATTAATATCCATGAATGGGAGTCGAACCAGTGGCAGCGCAAACAGATCAGCTTCAAAGGCGGCAGCCGAACATGTCTCGATCGCCGATCACCACAGCTGAACATGCCTCATGTTAAACTGCACTGCACTCTCGCACTATGCATTGCAGAGCGTTGTCTTCATCAACTTTCATGTGCTCTGTCCGGCGGCACTGCCTGCCCACTGTCGTCATATACACAGCACTCTGTAGTATTTTTCTTTGTATGTAAATGACTTTCCTGCAATCTTGAGTTATTCCAGACCTCTATTGCATGCAGATTATAGCACTCTCATCTTAATTGGCTATACAATAGATGAATTGCAATTGAAAATAAAGAAGGAACTTTAAAAAGTATTACCATGGTTTACCATGAATCAGCTTACCCTAAACATTAAAAAACCAAGTATATCATGGTTCATTCTAGTAGAAAAGAATTAAATTATGACCGTTAGTTTTACGTTTAGAAGATGCAAGACTGGAACAGGTGTCGTGCTTCAATTACCTGGGCGTCATCTCTAAAACAGACATGCAGTGGAAAAACCAAACACGCAGTGTATGTTGAAAACTTGCTTATGCTTGTTACTTGTTGCAAAAGGCTAACGAGCGCTTTAGTTTCCATATTCTGCATATTCTTTATTTTGCTTCTTTGCACAGCCAGCTTAGGTACTGTACAGAATCTTGCCGTAACAGATATAAGACTTATCTACATCCAGTTATCTTGATGCATGCAAAAACAAGAAAGGAAAAAAAAAATATAGGTCCCCAAACCTCCCTCAAGGGCGGGTATGCCCTTGTGACGTCAGCGATCAGAGGTCAAAAGAACCGAAAAAAATTTGTTTAAAAAATATTGTAACGAAGACGACGAAGTTGGCAGTGGCCCGAGATGGAGCGCTCGCGCTAGGCCAGTGGCCATTAAATCATCTCATTGCCATCGATCATCGTGTTTCCTTCTTCAGCTGGCCGCCACGTAACATTTGGTGGAGGTGCGGAGTTCATCCCCATCCTGGTCCGGGAGCTTCGGCACATGCGGGAGCCGTGGTTGTCAGCCATGAGTTCTTGGTCTGCGTCGCCCGGCCGTGCCCCAGCCTTTCAGACCTGAACCAATCTCGCCGTTCTTCCCCCGCCCCGCCCAGACCACTCAACACGATGAACTGAACCTGACTCAAGGACCCGACCCCATCGACCCGAGACGCTGCCCACACATGACGACACCGCTCCCCTGCCCATGCCGTTCGGTGCATCCTGGGGCCCCGGCTGTCGGCTACTGGTGACCTACGGCCAGGAAGCATCGCGGGCCAGGTATCATTCAGCCATCTCCTTCATCATGGCGGCCAGCACCTCACCACTTTCTGCCTCCTGTCCCGCCATCCTCTGAAGCCCGTCACCACTTCGCGCGTCTCTTTGTCACCGATTGGGACGATCGCTCGGTGGCCCCGAGTAGTGTGACGAAGAAGACGAAGTTGGCAGTGGCCCGAGATGGAGCGCTCGCGCTAGGCCAGCGGCCATTAAATCATCTCATTGCCATCGATCATCGTGTCTCCTTCTTCGGCTGGCCACCACGTAACAATATCTAACTCTCAGAATCAAGTGAAACTTGGGGAAATCGTAATTTAACGTGTTGAGAATTAAATGCAATAAGCAGGGTATGCACAAAAATAGGCTGTCATGGCCCCTTTAATGATGCAAAGTGAATGCATTGTTTTTCTGGCATATCATTTTTGTGGAAGTGGCACGGCTAAAGCCGTAATAAACATCAAAATAATTTTATTAGTCGGTACCTTTATTATTGCTGACTTGCATGGTCGATTTAAAAGCTCGATAAGAGCATACAGCAGAGACCACAGGATATAAAGAGTAGAAACAGACAAAAATACACAGAACCACAAAAATTTTGGTCTATGATCCATAAGGAAGCTCCAAATTGTTTGTGATTTAATGAGTAGTAGTATGAAACCATCAATGCAAAACCAGATGAGTGGAAAAAGGAGAGGTGTCATAATGGCCCCCTTCGAACTCCTAAAAAGCCCAATAGTTTTTTTCCGTTCACATCAGAATATTCCTTTAGATGTATGCAACTTGGGCATATAAGACATTCAGTGCTCAGGCAACTGAGCACAGAAGAGTTGTGTTGAGAGCAAGTGAAGGTGAGTTGTGAGCCTTACCGAGTTTGAGTTCGTGAGTTCCCCTAAACCTATCAAGGGCGAGCACCGGTGATTTCACCAAGGCATAGACCTTTTCACTGCTTACAACTTGATTTGAGTGCACGTGTATGTTGGACTGTGCTACGCATGCATGGTAGATACTTGTATGAGCACCACCAATCAGAACGCTGCTGGCACAGCCCCGTGGAAATATGGCTGCGCCCAAAAAGGCGGATGTGAAAAGGTCTACATCATGCAGAAATCTTTAATGTCATTAGCTGCTTTTCTGCCGCTTTCCTGAAGCACAAGCAGAAAGAATTGTTGCCTTCCCTACTGCCATTTGCTACATTTTTTTTGTTTTGCTCTCCTGAAGCATAAGCAAAAAGAATTGTGCAATGAAATGTTTTCTTTAATTAGGAACGGATTATTTGTCAAAGTAAAAAAGGGTAACAAATAAGCGATTGTTAAATACGCGCTGCAATATTTACTAGGCCTCGAATGCTTCACGTGAAACCTTCCTGGAAAAGCCTCTCGTCATAGCCGTGTTAGTAGGCACACCACAAACGGCATTCTTGGATAGAGACAAACTCAAAGCTTGTCAGGCCTGAACGGTACAGCATATCGCAGCCACCGAAGAAATTTCGAATAACGCGTTCGCCAAACCGCTCATCATGTCTCCGGGACTTACGTCTAACTTGCTGCGCTGCCTGTGGGCAAGCACTTCCGCCAGAAATCGTATCCGAACCCCAGTATTATATGTCTGCTCTTACGCATGTAACAAAGATGGGAACAGACTGGAAAAAAATTCTCAAAGAGCAGTAAATGACCTCTCACGACACTAGAAAGGTACAGCTATAACACACTGTTTCCGCGTGCTACAATGTTCGTAGCACCTGAAGAATGTAATGAGTATCCGATGTCGCAAACGGCGTCGAGTTGCGTCGAGTACGTCAAACACTCCGACAGACGTGAGCGTACGGAAATGCAGGCACGTACGCCGCATGCGATCACAAAAGAGCCCCGCTAGCAATTGCTTTTGTTGACGAGAAGAAAGGGAATGAACAGTTCGAAACAGCCAAGAGATCTCCAGTCACCTTCCAACACAGCTCGCGCAGCTGCTTTTCGCTCTTTTGCGATCATTTGACGCTGCCCGTCATCAGACAAGGCGCAGGCTTTCTTTTCAAGACCATCTCTTTGCGGCGTAATGTTTTCGCGGGAAACTGCACACCGATTTTCGACTAGGCAAACAACTCCGTCTTATGAGAGGAAAATTAGGAAAATTAATCACACCTTTCTTTGATGACAGAGCGCTGGTGCTGCTTTGTTTCTGCTGCGTCCCCTCGTTTCGCCAGTTTCGCTACAGCGAACCTAGTTTGGCGGCGCTGTCTTTTAGGAACTGCTTTTACCGTTCTCATGCATTCGCAACATAAAACTTAAGTGTTTAAACCTTTTTGTAGCTTTTTTTTTGTCTCAGAACTTTCAATCAGCCTTTGAGGTTTAGTTATTACACTTGCCTTAAAACTTTGACCCTATTAGTCGAACAGTGCTTCAGCAGTCCGGCCACACTGCTCTGTTTAGCTTTTGTTTCTTTTTTTAAAGAAGTTTCGGCGGTTTCGGCATGAGGTATGAGCTTGCTAAGAGGCTCTAATTGACGAAGCCGGCTGTAATTTCATTATTGGTTGCGGTGCAGATCTACTCTTCAAGTCTGTTCTTTATTCTTAAGTCATAGAGCGATATGGCGGACCCGTACGACCGCGGTTACTACAAAAAGCGGCCTTACGTTCCCAAGGCAAGGAACGCGTTTTCTTGGTTTCACGTCGTGTGTTTTTCGGCATTCACTGGCGCGTCGTTTCTCTCTGTTCTGTACTACTTTATTTTATTGCTCATTAATAGCTCCTATGGCTTAAAACTTCACTCATGTCTCCTCTAGTTTCAGGAACGGGAGCGTGAACGCGAACAGGAACCAGACTCGAGTCAGCAACAGATCAAGCCGGTGGTCATTCTCGCTAAACATCCTGACAGGGTGAGCTGGCCTGTTTCTCAGCGTTGTTTTGGCTGTTTATTCAGGAGATACATAAACAGGGCGCTTGGACACAAAACGATATGCACGCACGATCCTTCTGGCACGTTGTTAAAAAAAATTATGCAAACGATCTGAACTCGCGCGTTTGCTTCTTTCAACTACCGCAAGCAGTGCCCACGACAATGCGAAGAGCAGGAGTGGAAAAAGCAGCGCAACTGCTGTGATATAAAATGCACAAAGTACCGCTTTTACTTGGCTCGGAGAAACAACGGACTGCATCTCATCAGTAGGCGAACTTTTCACCGTTGGCAATTCGCTGACCCATGCTTCGTCGTTTTCTTGACGAGAATTGGCATTTTCTCGAAGCTGAACACTTACTTGTCGTTGTGCCGTAACTAGCTGGCCCATCGCTGCCGTTGCCGGCTTCTTGACAGAGCGCCATGGCGACTCGTAGCCCGTGGAGAACCTGTTTAGAGCTGGGCGCCTGAGCAGCTGTTTGTGAAAGCGACCCTGCGCCGTTCTGCATTCGCCGTCACGTAGTACTGCCGAAGGCGGCGTCAGCGTCTTCTCTGCTCCGGTCTGACCAGGCCCCGCATCATTAAGTATCATCGCACCGTGGCCGCCGCCGGCTTCTGCGTTTCTCTCCCCGTCACGATCGAGCCACCGTCGCGGCTGGCTTCGGCGGTGCAGCACGTGGCCGAGCGCGGGCCAACGTCCCGGTGCTGGTTCTTGTGCCACTAAGTGGGACACGCTTCGGCGCCGCTAGCATTGAGCGGAGCGCCCAAAAACGCTGACGAGATGGACGCAGGCGTCAGGTTGGCGCGCGGGCGCCCTTGCGGCCACAAATAGTGGAAAGACGATGGGAAGCAAAAAGAAAAAATGAAAGACATCGAAAAAGGTAGAGAATAATTGAGCTAGCAAATTGCCCAGGTGACCTCTCAGTTGGCAGAGGACAAATCTAGTTGTGTTCCCCACCTAATCTCTTTCCATGAGATGTGTTGGTTGGTTTATTGGGTTTAACGTCCCAATGCGACTCAGGCTGCGAGGGACACTGTAGTGCAGGGCTCCGGAAATTTCAACCACCTGGGGTTCTTTAAAGTGCACTGACATCGCACAGTACACGGGCCTCTAGAATTTCGCCTCCATCAAAATTCGACCACTGTGGCCGTGATCGAACCCACGTCCTTCGGGTCAGCAGCCGAGCACCAGAACAACTGAGCCACTGCAGCGGCTTCCATGACATGTGTTGTGTTTCTAGTAATGCACTGATCAGACTTATAGTTACCAGTCATTAGGTAAAGGCATGTACAGTGTTTGTCAAAAGTATACAGCCCAATGGGTCTGCTTCTGAGCCCAGTAGCGTGGCTCCTCTTGAATACTCAAGGACCGGAATCTCACGAAGGCAGGAGGAACTTAAGTCCTCAACCCTCCCAAGCTTAGAACTGTAAGATGTGCTTAGGAGCCCCACTACGTGGCTTGGAAGCAAACTCCTTGGGTTGTATATTTTTGACAAAGACTGTACAATGGCATACCGTCAATTGGGAGGAGGAATGTGTTACGTGACCTGCATGTATAGTTAGTGCAGCCTATGTCGAGTATGCAGAATACTAGGTTTGCATCTGGGCTGTGTGGTTTGATTAGAGAAGTTGCATCGCCAGCAGTCCAGATCCCCTGACGATGAGGGAAATCATCATTATCACTTCTAGAGAGCATACAATGTAGACATAAACCCAGTGGCCTGTACTGGGTACAACATTGGGGGGAAAAAAATTCGGCCGAGATACTTAAGACTGCTTGCGTGTGCCAATGCGAAAGCATGTCGTGGGCACAAGATGTAGACGTTTTGTTGTGGTTTGCGAGCTGAATTTATTTCAGACAATGTCTCTATTAAAAAAAAATTTTTTTTTCGAAGTATGACATCAGTCATACACACACGTGTATATGACACCACCCAGAAAGGCTGTACGAGGAATCATTGCATTACATTTTTTATACGAAAGCCTGTGAAGACATACAATTGAAGGTTCATATGTTGTCGGTGCTAATCCCTATTGCAAACTAGCCTTCAACTTGACTAACAGATGTAATCTATATGCAACAACAATTGTTATGACACCACCCAGAATGCTGTACGACAAATGGTTGCATCACACTTTTGGTACAATAGTCTGGAAAACTCTCGCTACATGGAGGTTGGCCAGTGGCAGGTATATATAGATGAATGGCACCCACGTATAAGATTGTCTGAAGTGACGATGCTCAGCTTTCTTTGAGTGTCATATGGCCTTTTGATGACACCCTATTTTTCTTGCCATCGCTCGGATTTTCTGTACCACCTGCAAGTACATACATGGACACGCGTGCATGTATGTGCCGCCGGCTTTTTCTTGTAATTGGACTAGTAATGCTTTCTCATAAAAACTCCAGAATGAGCGAGCACCGACCAGAGTGCGTCGCTTTGTGACTTGGTGGCCCAACTGTCTGCTGTCGAGACCATGCTTAGCGCGTTCTCTTTTTTGGTCGCTGGGGTGGTTGTCTGACAGCGTCGATGATATGGCCTTCTGTTCCCCCAGCACTATGTGAAAAGCAATGTTGTGTCAGCACATCACTGCTCTGCATTAGATAAGTGAGCTCTGATTATCTGATTACGGAGGGATGCAGCAAATCTAGAGTGGCATGCGCTCAAACACATGCCAGATTCTTGACTCGTTGAGACTGTCGCTTCTCAAACAGGTCCCAGCAAACAGAAAGCTGATGCACGGGCATGTGTGAATGCAACCCCTGCAAGTGCAAAATAGGAGTGCCTAGTGGGGTCTTGATAGCAAAGCACTGAGTTGGCTGGTGTTGTAGTGCACTGATACAATTAAGGCAGCTCTCGTACGTCCTGGACACTTTTGTCCCACTAGTCTTTAATCACATTTGCGCAGCATGTAGTCTTTACATTAGAAGCTTCCACCTTTTGCAATTTACACAAACTCAGAAGGGCTGATGCAGGAAGCTACATACTGGTTGTTGCACTTGTGCCTGAATTTTGTTTTTTCTGTACAGTGCTTCTGGGAAAATTTTGCTACCTGTGTGCTCATCATCATCATCAGCATAACTACACCCACTACAGGAGAAAGGCCTCTCTTATATATCTCCCTAACTCTGTCTTATGCTATCTTCATCCACCTTATCCTCAGAAACTTCCTAATCTCATCCTCCCACCTGACTTTCTGTTGACCCCTGCTATGCTTGCCATCTTTTCGAATCATTGGTTATCATATGAAATCAAATCTTTATTCAACATCATTGATACTGGGGGGCACAGTCAAAAAGCCAGTTAGTGGCTTGACAGGGACTGTGTCCCCTTTACTAGGCAATGGTAACGCACACATCAGTACATTGCTATTAACTAATAATCCATCGGTTACTTTGCCTTCGCATTACATGCCTTGCCCATGCCCATTTCATCTTTTTGATTTCAACTTGAATGTCTAATTCACATTTCTTTCCTGTGTGCTCACTTGGACGTAATTTGTAATGGTTTCCAAAACTTGGCACGTCACTGTGATCTGTTGTGCATGTTACTGTCTTTGTCTTAGAGCTTTGCTAGCCTGAGAGAATAATTGATTTTGCTTGAAAGCTCCATGAAGTGTTCGTTCCCAAGCACCTTAATTAATGAATTGATACTGTTAAAAAAAAAGTACTGTAACTGACTCTGGTGTCTCAGTTGAGATCTTGCGCAATGCAATGTTGTGCCTCTGTTTTATGGAATATGAGTTTTTTTTTTTTTCAATATAAGCGAAGTCTAGAAACTGAAATGAAGTCAGATTATACTGTAATCCCAAGCAAGTCCATACATCCTTCCTTTGGAAAAACTATGATAACAAAAGTTGCCCTGTAATGCCTAGAAAACCTGAGCACAAACTCTGTTTCAAATAAAAAATGAGCCACATCCTGCTGATGCACTGAGGAAAATAAGCCAAATCGATTCATGAGAACCTTCTTTGTCTGCTTGAGCCATGTAGCTTGAACAGTTATGAGCACGGTTTCATTTACTCCTTCTCCAGTGCTACTTAAATTTATGAGCGACTGCCTTGTATACGAAAAAATCGGCGTGAGATCTCAACCCAAAAGGCAGTAGCATTAGCCCCGTTGCCAAGGGCGCAAGGGTGCGCCTCTGCTGCATTAAACTTTAGTTGGACTAGTCAATATCAGCTTCCTAAATTCATTTTTACTGGCAGAATGACAGACGCAGGCAGGGAACGACAGGACTGTTGGTTGTCCTATCGTTTTGTGTCCTGTTTCACTACGACTACTACCATTTCACTACTAATCAGGAATTTTAGGGATGTGCAAATAGTGTTTTTTTTGGTTCTAAGTGAATTTGAAGTGAATATTTTGAATTCTTCTGGCACACAGAAAGGGTTGAACTGCACAATAAGCATTTTCAAAATCATTTATTTTTCTAACACACAAGGCAAAAAACGACAGAGTGCACTGATGCTTAGTCACACTCATTGAAACTCGACTTTCTGCAGAAATGGGCATTGGAGATTGGAGGAGTTGACCGACATGCAGTGCCGACATATTTGTAGGGTGTGAGACCTAGTATTTGCAGGATTTCCGACTGCTGCTCTGGATTGCGGTCGTGTTTTTTTTGCAGCTGCTGCTTTTCAACGGTCACTCCATGTACACCTGCTAGGCGTATTCACCTCATGCCTAACGTTACCCTACGTCAATTGTCACAAAGGGGTACCCATCTCCATGTGCCTCTTGCTTGCTTCGTTTTGTGCACCCGCGCTTGATTAGCGAATTTCACGCGGAGAGGAGGGGTTGCGGCAGCTCAGGTGTAATGAGATTGTACGGCATAGTGGTAAAAGCAGCATAAGCTATCTGTTTTGTTTTTTTGTGACGAACTGCCTTGATGGTGATTTTGCCATGTGCGAAAGATTTTGTTACGTTCACAGTCATTCGTAGTCATCTGTAGCATTTCTGTCTTCATTTGTTTGAATGCACAAAATCACATGTTACTGGAGCTGAAACTTAGCCTCAGGCCTTATGAGAGCACTGAACTGGGGCTCTCCTGCAAACTTTACATGATTTACAAATTTCTTAGGGTGGAGCATTTTTCACCTCAAACTCCGATGGGCATCATTCACTTCCTTGTCCAGGCTGCTTCCTCCACGGCTCCTCCTCAGGCGGGTGGAGATGCATCTTCTGCAGACAGTTCAAAGACAACTGTGCTCCTTAGTAAGGCATCCTCCAGGGCAGGATCACCGGCTTCCTCATCGAGTGCATCCAAGGATGACAGCCAGGCATCTGCACCCACGAGCACTAATGTGTCTGCCAAGCAGCCACCTGCTGAAAGTGAGATTTGTTCCCTGAACATGAGGATGGTGGCTGTCATGATGTGGGGGAAATAGTTAAAGGGGCTGTTGGGGCCACAACGGCTGGAACCTCATTCAGCGCAGAATTTGCATTTCATTTAGGTGGAACAAGGGCTGGGACCTCATTCAGCACAGAATTTGCATTTAATTTGGGTGAGGAATTGTGCATTACTCGAGCTGGGAAATGTTGTCATTTAAATTTTTCAGCTCTCATGTCGGCTTGAATTTTCAACTGAGCCTGTTGAGCAGTTAATTTGCTGTGTGCCCATTCTGGCATTATGTTTTGAGCATCAGGCCCTGAGTAGCTGGAAAGCACCCTTCTCAGGGATCTTTTACGTGCATTGTTATTGCAACAGTGCACTGTAAGATTTAATAGCTTCTCTGCTTCTCAAGGGAACCCTCCTCCTGTTTGCCTTTCTTTCTGTGTGATGAGACTGTGTGCTTCCGGATTCCTAGCCGATCTCAGTCATTGCCTACATTGCATATAAGTTCATTACACTTCATTGCCGTTCCTGTTTTGCTGAGAAACACACAAAAAGATAATTTTTTACTAAAGGAATTGCCCTTATAGTCTTCTTTATATCTTGTTCGTGGTGCTCCTTCTTTTTTTTCTCTCTCTTATGTGATAATACACCATTGTACAGTTAATTAGCTGAACAGTTTCAGCTCTAAAATTTCAGTGATGGAGCAAAAAGTGTTTTTGATTTTTTTTTTTGCTTAAATGCACTTATGAAGTAAGTAAAGAAACCTCATTTGGTTGAACTTCAATTGTGTCAGCTGTGTGCACTCATCTAAATACCGGTCATGAACTTCTGTCTAGTCTCGGTGATAATCCTTGTATGGAACTACACTAACTCTCAGTGAATGCATCTTAAAGGGGACCAAGAATCTGTTCAAGTTATGTGCAGTTCGAACTGAGGGAGCCCTTTTATTACACTTGGTGTTGGTGAGAACAAGTTGTCAGGTAAAATAAACTGAATGTTTGAATTAAGCAAGTTTAAATCGGCAGGAGTCCACTGTCCAATTGGTATAGTTTGAAAATAAGCTGTCTATGAACTTTTTTCACCATGATACGAGGCTAAGTCGTATGATCATTTATGCAAGCTTAACGTCGACAGGTAGGCTATGCAGTATGTTGTCCGCTTGCTCATCTCATTTTGTTATTTGTGTCAAGGAGGGCACCGTTTGAAAATTTCATTAACTGGCCGTAGCCTGAGTCGTTTCCATGTCAGCAATGTGAACGTGTGCTGTGGCTGCAACTTCTTTTAGGGTTCTATTTGTCACCGTGTGTGTGGTGAATACGAAAGCACACCATTTCTCAACGGTAAATGATGAATAGGAGAAAAAAGACCCATATGCCCGAGGCTGCAGGATGAGTAAGATGTTTTGGTCAGTTTATTCAATGTATCAGCAGTGCCTTACTTTGTTGAGTGCCCCAGTGAGAGCAGAAAGGGTAATAATATTTTTTTAGTGTTCGGTCCTAAAACTATTTGAAACTGGTAAGGATGAATAGATGCTCAAGATATCAAAGCAGCTTTAAAATAAAAGCTTTAAAGCAGCTGTGCCTTATGCGATTCTTGTGTGTTTTGCATGCTTAAGAGTGAGGTGAAGTTTTAGATATATATACTGTATTGTTTTACTCAGTTTTAGTTCGAATAGTTCTTAATATACGACTTATCTTGGCTGTAGGTTTGAGCGATCGGTTGGCAGCTCCTCCTGACATGGCTGCTCCTGTTAAATTCGTCGATGACTCTTTACAATGGTGTGATAATGCTCTGGAGGTAAGTATTCATCCTTGTAGTAAAAAATATTGAAAGGTGAAGGCAGATTTGGAGTGCTTCAGGAGCAGCATTATATGCTCATTTTTCAGAATAGTGGCGGATCTGGCTAGTTGGTGCATGCTTGTCATTTTTCGCAAGCGAAGCGCTAAAAGAACACGGACAAAGAAGGTTGGAAGTAGCGCTCATCCTGTCTGTTCCTTCTTTGTCCGATGTTCTTTTAGCACTTGCGAAAAATGCTCTTTTTAAAGCAAGGCTGTTCCAGTAATAAATTGCAATCAAAAGTGATATGTTACAGCAGCAGAATAAGTGCGGTTATCAAATCAAAGTTACTTCATGGAATGGTCCAAACAACTCTGCTGATGTTGGAAAAGTTGACCGGATGTCTGCATGATGCGGTATGCTTAGCAGCACACTGTGTGTGATGCCTGTGGTTAGCATTCTCTTTTAGTGACAGGTTTATTTCTTGATGAGTGTCTCATTAAGAGCTTTGCTATGGCTCTTCAATAAAATGGTTAATTTCAGACTGAGTACTGTTGCACACAACAGTGATGGCTTTTGTTAAATGAAAGATTCGGTTGATTCGAACTGTCATTGTTCTCTCAGCTCACTCATTCGAGGCAGAAAACAAATAGTGAATCATGGTTGTCTGGTAAGGGGAGCAAAAAGCGACACAGAGAGTAGTTAGTGCCGTTGTGCAGTGTGAATTATCACGAAGGAATGCCTTCCTTTCTCTTTGGTGTGGGTGCTACCTGCAGCAGAAGCAAAGTGCGAAGTAGTGAAAAATGAATGGCTTGGAAGGCTTTTTGTGTTTGGTGAACGCTGTTTCCTGAGTGAGATACCTTCATGAAGGGCATTTATTGATGGCCAGGAAAACAAAGCGAGTGCATGTGGAACGAGCGTGCTGCTTTGAGCCCCTCCCAACCCGGGGCAGTGGTGGCATTGAAGTCGATTAAGACATGGCAGTAGTCGCTATTGCTGCCCTGAGCACATGATTGTGCGCTCTTCTCTCTTAGCCTTGCCTATTGCACTTCCATGCGACTGCATGGGACTCTTTTTTATTTCAAGTAAGTCTTTGGTTTCTGTAGTGGAAATGGTGTTGCAGAATAACACTAGAAGGATTAAATTCTTTCAGTGCACGATTAGTACTCTGAAAGTTTCAATACCTCGCTTATCTCAAAACTCTGTTTATATTGAACAAAAGTTTACTGGAAGTCTTAACAGGTGTTTGAGTGAAATTGTCACATGTCATTAAACTGTGTGTTGAGCAACATGTACACATCCCTAGTTGTTAAATTGCTCAGCAGCAGATAACTGAACATATTATATATCTATCCGAATGCATTTTTCCAGACAGTGATAACATAATTTTCTGCCTGCACGTCAGCACTATTTGTGCACCGAAGTACCACACGGTGACACATTTGCAGTCTAGTGCATCTAAAAATAGGGGCTGGCTAAAAATTGTTCAGTAGAAATGGAAAATGCCTATTGATCAGTCATAGAAAATAGAGTCATTCAGCTGTTTCAACCAGTGTTGCCTTGCCTATCGATAGCTGAAGCAGCCACCTCTGCCACTTCAATAGAACCCCAATGTTAATGCTTTTTGCTGGACTGCAAAAAAAGAACATACCAGCCGGGAAACCTAGTAGCCAGGAAGAGCGCGTCAAAAGATTGTACAAAGCCTTCAGCTGTTTTCTTCTTTTACTTCTATTAAGGGCGGTATGCATCTCTGTTGTTTGCAAGACTTTGTGGTTCAAGCAATCATTCACACGTAAAAAATGTCGAACCGCCATGATATGGCTCTCTCTCTGCCTGAGCAGCTGTTAGTGGCAGGGAGGCAAGAGCAAAGAGAAGGGTGCATGGAGCAGGCAAAGTGGCCTGCATGCTTCTGTGCTGTTTTCGTGACAGCTGCTTTAATCCTACACAATTTTTGTCTTTGGAACCTAGGGTCTGCAACAGGGATAGCGCGCATGACAGAAACATGCTTGAGAGCAAAACCATGCAACTATCTCTTGTACAGCACTGCCCGTGCAGCGTTTGCCGCAGCATAGTTTCGCTTTTGTGCCTTCAGTCGTTTTGTTCGTGCTCATGCCGCGGAGGCGATGGAACTGCATTTACAGCCGTAACAAAGTTCGCAATCCGTAAGTAAGCTTTATGTTGGCCTGGCTTCAACACCCCAGAAGCCGCCGAACACAGTGGCGGTCAAGCGTTGACGGAGTCTAGAGTCCCGCTGTGGCTGGTCTGCCATTGCCGTTCCCTGCACGCTTAACGTAGGCAGTCAAAATTCTAGCACAGGGTAAACCATTATCGCAAGGTGACATTCACTACATCACATGCAGGTGTGCTGCCTCATTTGTGACATAATGGGCAAATCTATATTGCATGGGTTTCTCTTGGAGTTTACACGGGACTGAGTGAAAAACGTCACAGCTGGAAAGATGCAGCACCTGGGAATGTAACAGCGGGGTTTTGTTGTATTACTCTCAGTGATTTTTGTTCTATCTCACTCCACTAGATGCCAGTACTTGTCAAGCTAGCTCTCTGGGCTTTTTGTTGCTAGTTTCACAGATTCTCTGTAGTTCATCATTTGTGTTATAAACAAATCACGCTAGCACTCAAGCCAAGAACATTTTTTAACATGATTGATTGCACAGTGCACCCCCTGTAACTACCTTGGATATGAACAAGTCGCGGTTTCTTGTGAAGGCAGCTTTTAATATATTTTGGCAAAAAACAAAAAGTACATTCCATGTTTTATAACTCCTTACATGTCTTTAATGATGATTTCTTTACCATGAAAAGAGGGACTAAAGGTGTGCTCCCTGTTTGGGGCACTGCATTATTTTGTCTGATCTTGAGTGGGGGTGTATGAGAGCTGTGTGATCACTGTATTCTTTCTCCATTCTATACAGTACCTCTTGGACCAGCCAGACTTCTATGTGGTGGGCATCATTGGCATGCAGGGCGCAGGAAAGTCAACCGTCATGTCAATATTGGCGGGTCAGTACGGCCAGGCTGGCATGAGGCAGGTATTTCACTCTATTCAACTATGATAATGGCCTTGAGACATTTTTTTTCTTTTATTTACTGGGAGTTCATTATTTTAACACGCCGTGGTGTAGTGCAGAAAGCTTTACGAGTACATTTCTTGTGACACAGCAAAAAAAAGGGTTATAAAAATTTTGCAACATGTAAAAATGATTAGCTATCAAGGGGAACTGCTGCTTTGAAATAGTCTAGTTTCTAATGGCTTACCATTTAAAAATTCTGAGCAGAAAGTTGGCTGTAGGAAAGGCAAAAACATGAGAGCATGACATATGTGCTTTGATGAAAGTCGTTTTTGGCGCTTTTCAAAGGATTGAAAAAAAAAGTGCCACTTCTTTATTTAATTAGGCAACTCTGGAGTTTCCTTTGGGGCAGTGCATTCCTATATCTGCTTTTGAGTACGGGCATGTGAATAGTTTGAACTTCAAATAGTTTTAGAATAGCATTTACTTTTCGATTTAATTTGCACTGCACTTGCACTATTTGAACTATCTGAGCCTCCCAAATGTTCATACATTACGAGTTGTCCATATAAATTTGCGGCGAAACATCGGGACGTTCCCAAATGGCACTATCTTGCACTTGTCACGCGAGTTAACTTGCTCTTTCCTTATAGAACTGAGTGCCAGCACGTGACAAAAGCCTGCATGCTGTAATGCTAGGTTTTTCTTAATGTTAAGGCACTGAAAGCCATCAAGAGCCGCCTAGGCATGTTCACAGGTCGGAAAACGAAGTACAGCACCACTTTCCACGTCACTGCATAGGCCAAGGTGCAGTCACCAGCTGGCTGTGAGCCTGGCTGGCAGCCAACCTCTCATTTTATATCACTACAATAAGATGCATGCGCACACAGGAGTGACCCAGCTTGTGGGGGATAGCGGAAGCGGCAAAGTTGCGGCCCAAATGTGCTGCTGTGGTTGTTTCACGGCGACCCCTTTGATTGTTCTCAATTTTCATCAATTAAATTCTGGAAGCTGCGTAGCATAGGCCACAGAAGATAAGAAAAAAAACGTTTGAAAAATGTTTGGCTCGGCGCCAGCCTGCACAACTGTACTGTATGCAGTGCTGTTCATGCACTGGGGCAGGATTCGTTTTCGCGCCTTTGTGGTTCGCAATGGTGTTTGGGTGGCTGGGGCTCATCACGGTGCTTGCAGTCTGGTGAAACCGACAGGCAAGGCCTAAACGGGCCATGCGTCATCGTGAACGCTGCGTTTTGGGTTGCATTCCGCAGCCGGTGCTTTGTCTTCAGGTGTCGCGGGGGAGTGTGAGAGATTGTCCTACTCGTGTTGCACCTCGGGTTGCTGCTTTCTCCACTGGCAAGCCACCTTGTTCCATTTTGCCCACAGTATCTTGCCTTGCCATTAATCGACAGCTGATGTCACTTCTCCTGTAACGAGGTGTCTGTCCACCTTGCAAAGCTTGGTGACAGCGTTCAGTAAACTCACTGTGATATTAAACTTTTTTCAGTGGCAGCGATTGTTATTCAGATAATTGTAAATAAGGTTTTAGGTTGCAAAACAAAGTTTATTACTGCCACATATTTCCTGCTTTTTTATTTGATGCCTGGTAGGACTTACAGGCAATAACAAATTATGCTGACGATGGGTGAAAACAAAATTAGTTTGCAATGTCTCTGTTTCTTTTCATAGCTGTCTTATGTTGAAAGGTGTTTTCCTTTATTTTTAACTACCTGTACTGATAACCGAAATCATGCGATGCAATTTGTGACCAATTTTTATTATTCGTATTTGCTTTGCCCCCAAAAATTTGACATTTGCACACATCTAATAAATTTGTTTTTTTCTGTGGCCATGTTTCACAGAAAATTTAACTTGCAAAAAATATTAGAAAAATATTCGATTAGATTGGTGCTCAATTTTTAATACTCGCATTTGTTTTGCACCTACAATTTTGCTATTTGCACAGCTCTACTTTTGAGTATTATTTTTGAGATTTTAAGAGTTGTATTAGTATTTTCACCTGTTAAGCTTGGGTTTCAAACTTAGAGGCACTGTAAAAAAAATTTGAAAAAAATCGTATTGCCTTTCTTTCTTATCACTGATTTCATTTGCATTGGTTTTGTATCAGTCAGCATAATGTTGGCAAGCTTTGGAGGCTCTACACTTGTGCCATTTTTTGTTCAAGAATTCTTTAATATGCACTGCTTTCTTAAGTGATGAAACTTTATTTTGCCTGTCTAAACTTGAGCTGTCTGGGTTGCATGCCGTAGGTGCACTTGGAAGCCAAATTTATTTGCTAATAAGCTCTTGCTGAATTTTTATCTCTATTTTATGTGCAGAAAACTCACTATATTTACTGTTGGCATCACATAGCCTTGGAGGTTAGCTGCAGTTGCTGAGTCAGCTCATGACAGCTTAATGAAGCCTTTTTGTTGATTTAGCAGCTCTCTTGTTCGCGAAAGTTTAGTGCGAAAGTTTATAAAAGAACATGCAGGTTATGTCTTCCAGTTACTCTAATACCCCGTTATTCTGGATTTCAAGGGATCGGAGAAAATGTCTGAATTAACAAAATGCTGAATTATTGGGAGCTTTGAAATAAAGCCATAACAAGGTGTCCAACATCAACACACTTCTATTTCTTGAAAAAAAAATATGTAATCGTTGATTGCTTTATGCGAGAAATTTGCATGGCAGTAACTACTTTACTTTTTGCAGTGGTGTACACATGCTTCCGATGAACCAAAGCATATGTCCACTAGAACAGTCAGAGCATCAACAGACTCCCCTTCCCCTCATACAGACACACCATGCAGAATTAAAAAGCACGCGCTGCATACACGCACACAATTATACTGGTCCATGATAACATGAGAAAGAATGCTCATAGCACTATCTGGTATGCACACTCAATGAAACAAAGTGGAAAATGGCAGAACGCATCGTAAAACAATAGAGCATTCTCTTGTACCCTCTCAATTGATGATAGAGCATAGGCCAGCTCTACAGGTGCAATGTATATTGGCCACACTTCAGAGTTGCTCACTCACCATCATCATCACCCCATCTCTGCCCTTGGCACATGTGAAGTCTGCCGCTTCTCCAGATTAACAAGAGTTTCACGTCATGAAATAGTATATGCGTTTGACAGTATCGGACGGGGTGTCTGAATTACCTAGTTTTCCAAATTAACAGGGGTAGAATTAGAGAGATTTTACTGTACCCCTTTTTTTTCAAGTGTTCATATTTAAGTCTTTCTAGGTTATGAGCAGTGACTGACTCTAAATACCATTTGTATGAAGTACTTTTGTGGAAAAAAAAAATCTTAAGATAGGAAAATAGGTCTTGCCTCTGAGCTTAGCTGCAAAATGTTTTTCTTTTCTAATAAGACCAGAAAAAGCATGCACGTGCTGGTTCTGTACCGTAACAACCCACATATAATACAATGTTTTTTTCCGTGCTTTACCATGTCAAATTTCCGGCACATATTGAGTGCAGTGTCAAACAGTATTCAGCACAAATCTAAAGTTCTGGTTTTGTTTTTATTCAGCGCTATCACCATCAGGCTTGCAATGAGAGGAGGCACTCTCTGGTGGTGGCATCAGTTGATGATGCATGATGTCAGGACCACGGAAGCAGTATTTGGCTGCATGTAAAAGAAGGTAATTGTAGCTGCCAAAAGCATCAGCATGTACGTCAGGTGCTACTATGTGGACTGGATGAGGTAGGGAGAGTCTGCAGTTGCTGCCAGCTGGCGGCTGAATCGGGCCTCTACAGCCGTACTCTTCAGCTGGATTGCAGACGCTTGGGCCAGCATCTCCAAGGAGTCTGTTGGTCGCGTTTTTCAGGGAATGAGGATATTGAACGCATTCGAAGGTACTGAAGACTGGTTTCTATAGGAAGATATATCTCAGACAGGGGACTCGGAAGCAGTATGCCTGACTGTGAAAATCGCTAAAGTGTGAAATGCAGTGCAAATAAATGCTTTCGGCAAGCTTTCCGTAATCGCATTATACGGGGATTAAAGCTTTTTTCCCATTTTTGCTGTCCAGAAATTACACCTCGTATTGTATGTGGGTCCGTATTATATACGGTTTTTTATAGTACTAATTCAATAAAACAGGAAAGTATCTTGCAGGCAATACTGATGTTGGAAACATTCCTCTCAGCGCATATGTAGACACTTGTTGGTTAGGTAGCGTACATGGTTGTTCTGATGGCCTTGTGGTTACCGCTAAGTGTTGAGATAAAACTTTTGTGCTTTGTGCCTTTTACTGGGTCCCAGCTGCTCAGCTAGCCTTGTCTCTCTCTTTTGCGTCTCTTCTCCCTTCTGTGCAGGCAGCTGTTTCGTCCGCAGAGCCGGGAATTGCGCGAGCTCGGCCAGCACTGCACAACTGGTGTGGACATCTATGTCACACCAGAGAGGATGGTCCTGCTTGACACTCAGGTTAGCTGCTTGCTAGCGGCACCTAACACGACACAGTGTGGTAGGAGGGCCAGTTGGTTTCCATTATCGGGATGCATAAAAACGGGCGCATTCCCTGATAAAAAAATTCTTTTCAATAGTCTACTGCATTTATAACAGAACTGTTCCAGAACCAAGCACCTTAGTAAGTTTTTGGTTACACTGAAAAAAAACTTGGGTACTTGGAATCCCTCTTAAGAATGTCCCTTAAGAGTGTATCTTATATCTGAAAAGAAAGTGATGGAGAATGCTTGATTTTTCAAACATTTTCTTTTTTGAGCTGCCCTGATCGCTAAGCTTTTTAGATGCAGGTATGCTTGCTTCAACATCTTTCTCCATCGAAGATTAAATATCATGGTACTTTAGCAGGGGCCATTTTTGCTCATGACCTTCAAATTTTACTAGGCTTCAGACGTGTGGGACACACCCACTGTTGTATTGCAAGTTGTGTGGTTATTTTTTAGTCTGTAAAGCACTGCAGCCATTTCTTCCTCCTTCTGGTTACAAACTACCTCATATTTGCAGCAGTGTTTTGTTGGCCTCATTCGTGACATTCTAATGTTGAACTCGGAAATCTAATGAATCCTTCCCTTCAGGTGGCACAGAAATCTTTTGATTCAGTTGCCTTCACTTTGAGACGTGCTTTTTCCAAACTGTAGTCGGGTGTGTAGTGTGAATGACTGCTTGGTTTACATGCGGCCTTTACAGTCCTTCATGTGTATTGCACAGCGAGGAGAGAGTAGTCCAATGCTTGTAGAGGGCGGAATAAAAAAAGGAAAAACAATAGTAAAACAATGTGCTGACGCTCCTTGAATTAACCTGAGCTTCCAGACTGCTCCTGTGAGTATTTTGTTCAGATGAAAGAGTGGGTCTTCAATTACGTCTTGCAGGTAATAAGCTCAGGAAGCGAAGTTTTCACTTCTGTAATTCATGATGCCTACGCTTTCTCTCTGAAACTTCATCCAAGCCTAGCTGCTGGTAAAATAGAAATAAAGAAAATAGTTAATGAAAGCCTAGGTAGTATATTTTGTGCTAAGAGCAACTTTGGCTTGGTTTGCTTTGTGTGAAGTTGATGTTTGCGTAGTGCGAGCTGCTTCAAGCTGTTTTGCTCACAAATGTGGCTGTGCTTGTACATGTGAAAAATGGTGCAACTGTGCTTGGTGTGCAACATAAGTGGCATGGTATACATAACATTCACCTGCTGTACAGCAAAGTTTAACAGATAGAGAATGCCTCTAGCTGTGAACGAATGTATGGTCCTCAAGAGCTCACAAGCACAAAAATGTGCAAGCTAACTTGGCAAAAATTTGAGCCCAATGTAACACAAGAGCTCTGTGCTCTGCTTTCAAAGGAATTGACGTCCAGAAGCTTGTTGGTTTCCTTGTTCAAAAACAAATTTTGTATTTATTCCTGTTAGTTTTGCCTTCTCTGTGTCTCACCATGTTGTCCTGCCTGCAGCCTGTCCTCAGTGCCTCTGTGATGGACCACATGATCCAGTTCGAGAAGAAGACTCCTGGGGGTGGGGACTTCCATTCGCTAGAGAATGCCCATGTCATGCAGGTGAGGTCGGACTTTGACTTGGGCCTTGTAGCAGTCGTAATCTCTTTATCTCTCTTCACAAAAATTTGAAACTGAACTATCTGCAGATTTGTTATCTTGTCAGGTACAGTAGAAACCCCTTATAATATAGTCACTCGGACTCTGGCCGGATACAACTCAAGAACGCAGCGGCCTTTTCCTGTCAAAGGACCCTTTCCAGCCACTGGCGTCGGCCGATTCGCATGACCCTGCTAGCATGACAATGCAGGGAGCGACGCCGCAATGAAGATAGGTGTCTACCCCAACCATAGAGAGAAGAGATTGTCCCCTTTCATCTAGCAATCCCTGCTTTGTCACACAATCAGGGTCGTGAGGGTGCACCAGCATGCACGCGGGTGCGCACTAGGCAGTCCTGGGAAGGCCGGTGCAGCTTCAAAAGGTATGAGTGGTGAAGGGGCGCCGCCACGTTGTCCACATTGCTCTTAGGAAGGTGTCACTGTTAAGGCCAAGCCAAAGCAAAGTCATACCTGATGCGTGTGACAAGCCAGCACTACCGGCATTTTTGGGCCAAAATGCGAGATTAGTCTGCCGAAACTGGTGTGCTTCGATTGCCTTGATAATACCCGCCCTTCCCAGTAGACACCAACATACAAGTGGAAACGAGACAGCACCAGTTGAAAGCCATGATGGAGATAGCGACAATGAAATGGAAAGAAATGGCACCGCAGCGCCCTTCCCTTGGGAATTCAAAGGCCATAGAGCACAATATATACCATATACTGCCACATATAAGTCGATTTTTTATTATAAAAGCGACAGTTCGAATATGGGAGGTCAATTTGTGTGTGGCGCTGACCTATATGCAGAGTCTTAACAGCTTCACCCCAGTTGTGGTTAACATGCGCCCTGTGCTGATGTGCATGTCCGGCAGGATGCATGAAGCTCCATGTGTATTTAAAAACGAATAATTAAATTTGCTCGTAAATTGTTTTCGATAAAAGAAATTCTGATTGTGCGTTGCTTGGCTGGCTTTATCCCGCTGGCAGATGCTTTCTCAGGCTAACTACTCTGAGAACAAGCTTCCGGTAACCTCCAGTGCACGCTGGAATCCAAAACTACCCAAACTGTTTGCTGTTTGGTTTGCTGCTGTCAGCCAGGTTGCATTCGAGGGCGCCCTTATATATTCATTTGCCTCTGACTGTTGGGCTTGTATTGTATCATTGTGTGTTTATTGCTTCGAGCTTGCTTTGAGGAGGCGGTATGTGTCCACCTATATTTGGAGTACACTTCTTTTTTTTTTTTTTCTGGCCAGCGAGGGGCGTGAGTTGGGGGTCTACATACAGGCGGCAATATAAGGTTTATATTGTGCGTTATGACCTTCGTAGAGTTTTTTAAGATGTGTTCGCAGAATTTTTGTGTTTCTTGTGCACTTCTTGAAACCTTATTTCAAAGAAAAGAGGTGCGCAAATTACGCGGGCAAATATGGTAGTTCTTTTTTTACATACCCAGTGCTTATGGAAACTAAAGTTGAAACTCCGGCGTGCATATTTGCATGAAACAAAAATAGATTCAAAATTATCGATGTGTACATAGAAAATAAAGAACTTTATTGCACTCCTCATTGTCTCAAAATCCATGCACAGGAAACAAAATCATTCTACCATAAATTTGTGACGAAATACCAAAGGGATGCGATTATGATAGCAATCGCCGAAAAAGTGAAAGCTGAGAAAATCATCCTTAAAGTTTATTCCCTCGTTAGCCTTGTTTGTCACATCGTATGCTTTTACTTTTGGCTAGAGAAATGCGGCATTGCAACCAATGGAAGGTCTGATCTTCTCATCTCTCCTCTTTCTGGTGATATTAAGATGGTGTTGCTGTGTCATTGGAAACCCACGGAATTCATTATGCACTGAGGCCACCAGAAGCATGATTCGCTCACAATTTCGGACGACCACGTATCAAAAAAGCATTATTTTCTAAATTCGTACTGCATATTTCACTACTATAATATTTTGTCATGAGACAGGTGAAGACCTGAGGGTTATGAGAAAATTAATTAAAAATTTAGAAATTTAGATAAAATTGGCCATTTTATTTGCTGCATCCCGCCTTAACCATGGAAAGCTGCTCTGAGTACTTAGAAAGTGTTTTACTTTGGGCTTTTGAATTTGACTAGGCAGACAGTGCCACGAAAGGCAAAGGACAGGTGAGCAAGGCAAGTTGTGAAGTGCATGGCCTGTCTGATTTACTGCCCACCTAGCATGGCACTGATTACTTCCTATATTTCCTCTGCTCTTTAGTATCTCCTGTGCGGCAGGGGTTTTCAATCCTTTTAGCCTCTGGAAATTCTGATGGCTTTCAAATGATGCTGAAGAACCCGGCAAGTCTTGTCTTTGTGTCCCTTTCAACTTAAGGTGCTGACAAAAAAGTGCGCTGACATACATTCTCTAAAGAAATGCCCAGAATCAGTCAATTAATGATGATTGGCTGTATAGTTAAGCAGTCTGCTTGTAAGCAATTATGTTTGGATTATAATCTCAAAATATAGTGACTAAAGGTAAGAGGGAAGTTAAGGTATGCTTGGATTTAGGTTCTCTGAGAACACTAAAAGTGAAATCCAGTTGGCGAGCCCCTGCTGTAGGGTGAAGTGTTTGGCCTGATTGTGGTGTATGCTGTCTGAAACTTTGTTATCACCATTCGTGCCGTAGTCTCTGCAGATGGCGTCCTTTCTGATGGCCGTCTGCCACACAGTCATCGTTGTGCAAGATTGGTTCACTGATCCAAATTTTCTCAGGTACATGCCTTCTCTTGTTGCCTCTCTCCCTGTGAGCCGAGGTCTTTCTTGCCTGAACTTTTTGGATCTCTTCTTCTCCCCCTCTTTTTGTCATTGTCACTTCTGGGCTGGCTGCCTAAGCGACATGCTTTGGGATACAGTTAAGCTTGGTTTATTTTTAGATTTTGACAAGAATCTTTCTTAACACCTGCCATAGTGGCTCTGTGGTATATGCTCAGCTGCTGACCTGAAAGACACGGATTTGATCCCGGCCTCATGGGCTGCGTTTCGATGGAGGTGAAATGCTCGAAGCCCTTGCACTCTGCATTGTCAGTGCACATTACAGAACTCCAGGTGGACAAAATTGTCTGGAGCCCTCCACTACGGTATCCCTCATAGCCTGAGCTGCTTTGGGATGTTAAACGCCATAAAAACCAAAAAAATATTTCTTAATAGTATGTCTAGTAACCTGGAAAACATGAAAAAGCTGGAATTGTCAGGGAAATTTTGCACACCTGGAAAAAATCATAGAATTGTCAGGGGTAACGTCGAAAAGTTGGCCAAGTCAGGGAAAAGGGCTGACTGAAATTAACCTGATGGTATGCACTGGTTTGTGACGGTACGGTAAGTGCCCAGCATGTGGTCACGCCGCACTTCTCACCAAGTTTTTGAAACAAAGTTCATTAGTGGTACACAGGACGCAAGAAACAGACAAGGACGCGGCACTTCCATCCTTAGTGTGGCTCGTGTGGTTTATTTCATGAAGTTATGCTCCAACTCGCCCTCCAGTCAACTCCTCACTAAGTTTAGACTGGTGCTGACCGAGAAGCGAAGCGGCATTCAAGACTTCTTTTTTTCTGTGGAAGAAGCTGGCTCCAATAGTTAGCAGAAATAACTCAAGGTTTTACATCCTTGCAGCAAACATCAGATGCTCAGAAGAAAAAGAAGGTAGGCGCCCTTACTAAAGGGGCTATGTTGATGTTGAGAAACATCAACAGAGAAACATCAACATAGCCAGAAAGAGAAACAGGCAGCAAGCACTCTGTTATTGCTGATGGAATTGGATTTTGTAATTTAACACTTTTTATGCGTTGCATATTGCAATCACTCAGTTCAGCCCTTGGGCGCGGCCGGGCAGCCACCAAACCACGTGACGTGACGTCACGACAGCTGGAGGAAAAGCTGGGCCCCAACTCGCGCGGTCGCGCGCGGCCGCAGCCACCACCTGACTCCCGCTCCTCCCGCTAGGGGCGCTGCGCCGACGCGTGATGTCACGGAGGAAAAGCTCGGCCCCAACTCGCGCGGTCGCAGCCACCACCTGACTCCCGCTCCTCCCGCTAGGGGCGCTGCGCTATGATTGACGTCACGGCATATGTATAAAAGAGCTGCGCTCCTTCGCCGGGACAGTCTTATACCCCTGTCACAGGGGCATTTCGAGGGCCCTCGAACCGATAGTCTATCGACTCAAAGGCGATCGAGCGCTGCTACACGGGCAGTTTCAATGGCGATCGAGTCAATAGCCTATCGAGTCAACGGAGCAGCACGGAACTCCATCGAGATATGCAACGCATTCTTGGCTTAACCAAGCTAAGCCTGGCCGCCATTTTTTTTCCCCCATTTCATTCAGACTTGTGACGTCGAGTTCGAAGAAGGCTCCGTAATAACCATTTGGAAGTGAATGGAGGCATAGCCTAGCCTTGGGGATCCTTGCATTAACAACTGCCTTGACACCCTGCTGCTTGCTAGTGAAAGCGGGCAGTAGTAGCGGCACCTGTGTTCTATATTTTTACATTTTCAAGCTTACAAGAGCTCTACTTTCAGTGTAATTGGTGTCTTTTTCATTTAAACGCAGTAATCTATCAATACGGGCCAGCTTCAACTTGCCCTTAGTGTCAGTCCATCCATTCCATGCTCCCTCTTGACAGCTAGAGCCAAAGCATTGCTTGAGCGATGCTGCGACTGTGCCCCAAGCGCAGCGTTCATGGTGACACGTAGCCTGCTTAGCTCTCCTCACATCTCAGTTTCAGTAAACTGCCAGTCTCATGATGTACCCAAACATATTACACAACATGCGGGCACTGCTGTACACGTGGTGCAGTTACACGGACCGACTTCATGCCTTATGTTCCTGTCGTATACTGTTCTCCTTTTCTATGTGGCCTAAAAGACGTAATTTTTATTTTGTAATTGAAGAAAATTGCGAACGACCAAAGTGGTCACCGTGAAACTACTGCAGCAGCGCATGCGGGCCGCAACTTTGTCTCCTTCCACTATCCTCCTCAAGCCTAACCTCATTTTGTGCCCCCCGCTGGGGGAGATTGCTGCCATTCAGGTTCACAGCCAGCTGTCTACTGCATCGGGGCACAATGCGGTTATGTGCCATGTGGTTCTACACTGTTTTCCAACCCATGTGCATAGCAGTTGCGCTGCGGCGCCTTTTGATGGTAGTCAGCGCTTTGATTCTATGTAAGGTGCAGCAAAACCCGCGCATGGTTTTGTGCCTTGCAATCGGTTCTGTGCAGGAAGAACAAGTCAAGGAATGTGACAAGTGCAAACTACTGCCATTTAGAAATGTTGCGACGTTTTGCCTCGAGAGTTAGAATAAGGAAAGTGTGGCACAAATCGAATCGAATAGTAATTACTACTTGCAAACCATTCAGTCTCGAATATTCACATACCCCTACTTACTGAATGTTTGTTGAGCTGTTGCAAACTGTGAAACCGGGTTTGTTTTAGTAGTGCTTGAGCCTGTGGCCTTGAGTGATGTCCTGTAATCACTTGCGGTCGCCCAGGTTTGTGCTGACGGCTGAGATGCTGAAGCCAACCACTTCGTCGCATGACCAAAGCCGCAGCAGCAGTGAGGATGTCGCCGAAAGCTTTCCTCACCTGGGTGTGTTCCGACCCATTTTATGATGTTGCTTTGTGTGTCTTCAGCCAGTGTCTACTGTTATTGGGTTATTTCAATGATTGCTTTATGGTTTAAAACTTGGCTGCTCAACCTTTTTCCCTCAGGGAAACTTAATGACATTAAACCGAGCTGAGGAACCCCATATACATTGGCTTCCGTTCATTCCTGCGTGACATGCATTTAAAAAGGAGCATGCAGATATGTAGCCTTTTGAAATATACCCAAACTTAATTAATAATGGCTTACTGTATGTTGAAACAGCCTGCTGTTAGCAATTACGGTATATGAACTATTTTGAAATAAGGTGGGTAAAGGAGTGGTTGGGCCGAGTCTTATGTGGATTTAGCTGCGGAAGGAATTTAAGGGTACTGTGGACTACTGTTTGAGATCTCTTGGTTTAGAATTCACATTAGATTTCAGAGTACTTAATGGTTGCACTCAAAAGGCTGTGCTTTAGTTTTCTGGTAACCAAACCACTACCAGTGGAAGGAGAGGGGGAGCACTGGTAAATCATTTGTTTTTACTAGGTTAATGGCTTACTTTTTCCTTTCGCGTGTTGTGCAACTTGGATAAAGTTTTGCGGATGTTCTAGTTGTTGGGGTCGGTAATCCCATGATTCTTGATACCATACCATTAATTTATATTGGCTTAGTGGTTTGGGCACTTGGCTACTGAGCCAGAGGATCCAGGTTCAATCTTGGCCATCCATGTTTTGATGGAGGCAGAGCTCACAAAGCACCCATGTGCTGCTGTGCGACGTTAGCACACTTTAAAGAATCCCAGGTGGTCTAAATTTATCCGGAGCTCATCACTACGGTGACTGTTGGAGCCTATGTGCAGCGCTGAAGACAAAACAAGAAATCTAATAAAAACACTTGTGGTGTCTGTCTTTTCTTGTCACATTCTTCTTGATGTTTCAGGCATGATGGTTGCAATAAACTTCCCATAGTTTAAGCTTGAAGAGAATTGAGAATTTGTTCGAGGTATGCGGAGGTTGACTTAAAAGGAGTTTCTTTTTTTTTTTAATGCAAGTAATGTTGTTGGGGCCAAAGTGTCTGGCCGAGTAAACAAAGTTCGAGTTATGCTAGTGCAGGAGATTCTGCTGCATTGAAAAATCGGTGTACTCTCATTCACTCTGTGCAGTGTTTGTGCAGAACAAGTGCACTCCTGGCGACTTCTCTCCTGAGAATGTGGCTGCCATGAGCCGGATGCTGGACTCTGTCTTTGCAAAGTCGAAACTCAAGTATAAAGGTACCACTGCACCTTCTCTGTTTATCATATCGGCATTGCTAGCTCAAGCATCGTTTCATGGATGGGACAGGAGTACAGTGAAATACCACTTAAAAACTTGAGGGGACCATGAGAAAATGTTCGCTCAAGTGAAAGTCTGCACTCGCCCATCTGTCATTTGTTCATTCCATTTTGCATGGAACTGCCTTAAGTGGCGCCGCCATAGTAAACTGCCATCCTCTGGGTTCCTATGTTCAGGACTGATCAGCATGGATCCGTCGGTTGCGCTCAGCAAGGAGAACAAGCATCAGGGACCAAACCTGTTTTTGCTACCGAAGAGGCTGTCGGAGCTAGGTTAGTGCTGTCATATTTTAATGCATGAGCATTAGAAGGGACATCATAGAGAAACTGAAGCCCTAGGTGAAGCCCTAGGACTGAAGTCCTGTCTACCAGATTGTGAGCAAACTGCCCCACTGTGGCAGGTGGCAGTTGTAGTAATGATTGGTCGAGAGGGGTTCGCCAGGACGAGCAACCTGAGTCATACAAGCTCCGCCGATGGTAGCATCTGCCATCGCAGGGCTGTGGCACATAGCTTAACCTCTGCACCACCGTGCCAGGAATGGTACGAGGACTACCAGGGATCTATGATACTATAAAGTAGAGAACGACCGATGTCTTAGCGTTGAAAGAAGATGACGTGAACAAAGGCGCCAAGAAATAAAAAAATAAAAAGAAATCGAGGTGTGGTTTGTAAGCGTAGTTCGTAACGACGACTGTTCACGGATTTCCACTGTGTCACCCAAGCGAGCACTGTTGTGTTTTTTTTTTTCTACTGTGGTAGAATGGAAATCAGTGAATTTGAAAAAGTTGCATGTCTCTTGATGACGCTGCCAGAGTAGAGAAGGCACTTCTGATGTATACTTGATTCCGTTATTCTGGTATCGGTGCGAAAGCACTCTTACACTCACGAACACTGACCAAGTATACGTGTGATCTTGTGCCATTGCCTAGCAACCTGAGTTACTACCCGTGCTTACCTAAGATACTCGGGTAAGCTCGGGTAGTTAACTCTGTTAACCCCTCCCAATTTTTTACTCTTTGGTTCTTAATGCTTGGGAAAGGCTACTGTATCTCATGCTAGTACTAACTCTCAGCGATTAATGGCAATCTGTATGAACTTGTAGATTGTTTCTTCATTGCAGATGCCTTTGATTTGCTAGTATGAAATATAATTGAACTGCAAAGCAGATGATTGAATATCTTTAAATATTTCAGCACTAATTCCTGTGGATTGCTCTGAGACATCAGCTTCGAAGGAGCGATTATTAGGCTCCATTGAAACTGGCTATTTCTGTAGTTTCTTTATTGTATTCTTTATACATTCTCCTTGTTATTTAAACAAATAGGTCTTGTACTTTGGTAATGCAGACATGTTCTTGAAGCTACCTTTAAGAAAACTGCACTGGTTGTGTTTTGATCAATACATAAAAAGATATGGATGTTCTTGAGTACTCATTGTCAGAGTTTAGTGGAAGAGAAAAGAAACACATATTGTGCTGTACAAGCTGTTATGTTTCCTTCCTGCATATACAAATTTCTGCAGATTAGTTTTTTTTTTACAAGGTCTGTTCTGTCATTGCATATTTAACAAAGCAACAAAGCAGACCTCAGCAGAAGGCATATGCAGGTAAACCTGAAAAGAATGCTGTAGCAGAGGGGTAGGGTGCAGGGTTAGGTTGGGCTCATTTAGTTATGGACAGGTATAATATTGTTACCTGCAGTGCTCTTTATTCAGTGCAGTTGGCCTTTGTTAATTTGACTGTAGATAAAATGCCTTTTCATTTATTTTGTCCAGATCAAAAATTTCCATTTGGTGCCTATGCTTTTCTATGGTGGAAAAAAAAAAGTTGTCCTAGATTTGGTACCTTCTGATTGAATCACTGAGAGAAAAATGTTTTTTTTTCTGACTTGTGGAGCATGTGCTGATGGACGCAACATGGTTTAACTAGGCCGGCTCCCAGCCTGCCATATGCTACAGTGAGGGACTGCTAAGGAAAAGTAGCGTCAGTGGGAGTACAGGGGCCACAGAGTTGCAATAGGGCTTGGGAGGAGTTGAGAGGGTGCGTTTCATAGGAGGGAGAAGTGGTAGGCAATACCAGTTCTCTTGACGTGTGCCATTTTGTTGTAGCTAAGCCAGTACGAGCTGATCAACAGCTGAATTTGCAAAGCTCTTTATGCATAAGAACGGTTTGTGACTGGCTTGCGATTTGCATTCCACATTGGTGGCTGCCCTGCTGTGGCCAGCGTGCGTGTCCTAATCAGCCATGCAGTGTTGCACGAAAAGTGGTTTGTGAACACAGCTCCTTATTAAGTGACACAACTCTGAGCTTCCACAGTGTAGCACAGTTGATGCAGCAGCAGCGCGACTATGACATCTGTGAATTGTGAACAGCTGTGGCCGAAACACGGCCTGGGCTTTGACTTGTCGAACTATAGTTCGGGCATGAGAATGTTTCTGAACAAGTTTTGAAGTGCATGTCCATGTTTCAGTACCATCAGTACAGGCAAAAGCAAGCACAGACTACCGTCATTAGGCTTTTAACTTAAGTAAATAAATATTTTGTCCATGCAGATTTAAGCACTTCACTTTGGTCATCTGAGGCAGGTGGCTGGCTTACAAAAATGTGGGCCAAACTAGTTTGTAGAAATTGAAGTGCACTTCTCAGGCTAGTTCCGGGAAGAGACTCATTGTGGGGCGCGACTAATGTCGGCACAAACGCAACCTAATAGCCAGCACTCTTTTATTGTTTGCACCTGGCACAAGTGGGATCGGCTCTGTGATGTTTTGCGTTCTTACAACTGCTTTGAATTTTAAAGCAGCGTTGAGGACAAGTTGAAGTTGGCCTGTATCGATTGATTACCTCACTCTAATGGCAAAGAAGCTATGTTCAGTAAAAGTGGAGCTTTCGTAAGCTACGAAAGGCCAAAAAGATGAAATACAGGTTTAGCTGCCACTGGCCTTTCTCATAAGCAGAGTGCGAGCTGTTGGTGCTTTTTTTTTTGTCATGCAGATCTAGGATGCTAGACCACATCACGATGCATATCCAGCCACCAGTCACCAAGCCCGTAATTCTCTCAGCATCTTCATCGATGTTACGAGTTTTAATCGAGTGTTAGGAAAAAATATTTCACTTTCAACTTCGCGTCTCAGTAATAAATTCGTTTTTTACTGCCAATCGAACATCAACAGCGCCACACAATTAGAAACTTGGACGACTTTAGAGTGCCCTTTAGAATACTCCTTCTCTTTCATAGATTCATAAATTGCAGGAAGCCCTCACCACTCCTCTGGTGCAGTGTTTAAGTAAGGCATCACTGCCCCGGCAGGTGGCAGGCCACGTTGGTGGCTGGCCCGCTGGTGGCGCTGTTTAAAACAGCCACCGATGGGGCTTGTAAGACCCAGGTTGCTCTTCCTGACTCCCGTAAAGCTGTCTTATCTCTCGACCAATGAGCTGATGTGCAATGTCACAGTGGGCGGGTGTCAGTTGCATTGAATTTATTAGAATTAATTTCATTGCCACCTGCAGGTAAGCCTCTTGCTGTTTTGTGACACGGATGGATGGATGCCGGCTTTCCTTGTGAACAGAACCTTTAATATTATTGCATTAAAAAGCCAAATAATGGAATTTCACTAAGGAGAAAAATGTTCCCATAATAGGACATTCTCCTCATGACTTGATAGTATGTTGACCTGACAAAAATGCACTTTCCTTCCCCATCTTTAAAGGGACACTGGGGACTAATTGAAGTTTGCCTGTATCAGTAGATTACTGCAAGCTAAGGAAGAGGCTAATTTAATATAGAATGGAGTTGTTATAAACTAGAAAAGGCAAATAAACGGAATACGGATATTGCCATCGCCGCTGATTTTATTATCAGGTGGGTGTGTCAAGGGAGTTCCTTGCGTGAGGACCCCAAGGGCTAGGCTCAACTGCTATTCGCTTAAAAATGGAGATCACGGAGTTCTTTTTGGTTGTGATGTCACAAGTTTGAATCAAGTGGCAGTAAAGTATTTAAATGCAATCTTGTCAGCAATAAATGCACCTTTTCTTGTGGGAAAACCGTCAACGCAGCCAGAAAGAGCCATAGAACCAATTTCCGCTAAGAACAAAAATCGGATGCAGCTGTCCTCAGTATTTTTTTTGATGCCAGCTCATCATCTTATGCAGTAGCTTTGCACTAGCATTACAAGTTATTAAGCCAAAATGGGCATACTAATGCAATTCTGTTGTGCAGAGGAGAAGCGAAGGATTGAAGGGGAGGCTGTTCCGGGATACGAGGATGGTGGCCGGTTAGAGCAGCTGGCCTCAATGTTGACACTGCAGGTCGGCAGCATGCCACGCCAACACATCACCCACACGCCGCTGACCGAGAAGAACTGGTTTGTACTTTTTGCGCCCACCTACGATGGAAAGCGAAAGCATTGCTGCTCACAGGTTGATGTATTTAATCTTGTCAGACCATGAGCATTGGACTCTGTGTACTTTTCAGCGCCACAAGTACATGTGAGAACTGGCAGTTTCTAGCATAATGATATTTTGTGTGCAAAGAAAAGTGAAATTCTGTTTTGACTTGTGACTTAGCATTGTCTTTGGACATCATCGAGCATCTTAAATTCTGCAAGCCGCGTGCTTGAGCTTACAGAAATAAGAGGCTGACAGTTTGCGGCTATGCGACAGGTCGGTGAGGAGTGATGCCACTTTGGCTACTAATGCCATTGCATCTGTTCATGTGCCCACACATCACTGACAGTAAATCTTAAGGTGGATCCCACTAACATCATGAACTCTCCCCTTGTGCCACAGTTATGAGACGAAGTCTGGCACTGCCTCATGTGTGCGAGCACAGAATTGCTCTTTTTTGACGCATGCTTCGGTATTTGGGATGAAGATTGTTGGGCCTACCTCTTTTTTTTTTGCTTCGATTGTTCGTTGATGTTACAAACAAAGTCCATGCTTTCTGGTTGAGTTGCCGTCTTGTGTCAGTCTGAGGTACCATCTGTGAGACTCGTTCATACCTTTACCCACTGCAGTGGCTTAGTGGCTGTGGTTGGCTGCTTAGCCCAGGGTTGCAGGATTGAATCCCGGTCATGGAGTCTGTATTTCAGTGGAGGCAAAATGCAAAAACATCTGTGTGCTGTGTCATGTCAATGCATATAAAAGCCCAGGTAGTCGAAACTATCCGCATCTCGCCACTACGGTGTCTGTCTAGCTCATGTCTAGACATCAAACCCCACATAACTGTCATCATTCATACCTTTCTTGTGGTGAGGTGGGTGCGTTAACATGCAAATGCAATGCCTTGTGCATGTACACCCAGCCAGTTCTTTAACAGTACCACGTGAGTGTCAAACGAACGGCTGCGTAGCGCTGCGTGATTAAGTGCAGCGCAGAAAGAGGTTGCTAAATGCAAACACTGAAAGCAAGTGCGTATCCTCGCTCATTTCACCGCCTCACTTAGTCAGGTGCCGCTGTATAGCCGTTTGTTTGATGCTCTCATGCTGTTAAAGAATTGGCTAGGTGTGCACTTGCGCTTAGTATGACTTGAATGCACTGGTGGTAACTGTAGTGTGGTTTGCACTCTACAGCAGAAACATCTGCCGTGATGCACAGTGGAGAAAGCATTACCTACCCTTTTGGCTGGCGGCTCGATGCACGGATCTAAGCTACCACTGTGCTCCTGCTGCTTTGTGAAGAAGGTTCAAACCACATCTTGCATGTTGCAAGTCATACTGAGTGTGGGTGTACATGACAGCTTATATTGTAGTAAGCGTGTTTCAGTCATGTGCCTTTTTGTAAGTTGACGTTTGTCAGTTTTTTGTGCCTTATGTCTACTCGACAATTTTTCATAGGAGTCTACAAAATTGCCAAGAAGTTTGCTGTTGTTCATTGAAAATTTATCATTTCACTTAGTTATATTCATTTGCCTATGACATTTTCATTCCACTAGCAGTGTAAGGGACTGTCTGCGGGTTACACAGTGAATTCCTTATTGGTGTTGTTGGCATGTAGTTGGTCATAAAAACTTGTGCATTCACATACTGCACAAGCATATTATTGACAGATGGTCCTCGGCATGAGTGCACTCAAGGAGGCAGGAAGAGGGATTTGCTGCAGTTACCAGTTTTACCTCATATGAAAAATTAAGATTTTGGGGAATATTTTTGTACTGGCTTCTGGACACACTAGCAGTCTTACCAATGGAGGACCCCTTCCTGGGTGTTGTATTCTGCTGAGGAAGAAAAAAATGCGTTAAGATTTCTTCCATTTCACTTATAGTACTTAAAAAGCACAGTTTAAATTTAGGTTTGCCTCATTATAGTCATCATTAGCAAAGGGAAGTTTACCATAGAACGAAGACCCATTCATCTCTTCTTAGCCTTTTCAGTATCCAGACACAGCCACACAACCTTAGCAAATGTCTGTTCTCATCACTCGAGTCTAATTTTTGCCTCCTTAGACTGCATGTCACAAATGGACTTTTACCAGTCAAGTTTTAATTTTAGCCGTACATTTGTGCAAGTGATAAACGGACTGTAATTTACTTGTTCACTCTTTGAAAATGACGGCAAGCCAAGATAAAACATTCAAGGAATCATATTTGCAAAAGGGGTGGCCACGGTAGGAAACGTGGCTGCTTTCTCACTTGCGGTGTTTGATTGTTCTGAGGCTGCTGTGGCCGCACTCATCCCACTGCACGTTTCTTTTCTTTTTTTTCAGGTTCCATTACTCTGCACGACTGTGGGATGCTATGCAAAAGTCTATGGTATTTATGGAATACAGTCGTCTGCTTCCTTAATGGCGTGACTCTTGGCTGTTGTGTTAAGAGTATGCCACTGGGGAAAGTGAGATGGGAACCTGTGATTGTGGGGAGAAGTGTAAATAAACAAATGAAATGTCTGCTGACGTGCATGTTTCGTGAATTGGGGTTTTGAGCACTGCTGAACGCACTCAGGCTGGGCTATGTAGGGATCTTGTCATTCCTGTAAATATGCCGTATTTACTGGCATAATTTATGCCCGCTCATAATTTGCGCGCCCCCAACTTTTTACCCGGATTTCAAAAAAACTAAATTATGCTCACATATTTTGCATGCTCTGCTGCTCCAGACCACCAGCATGTTTGCGGGTGTGCTCAAAGCAGGCTTGGGAAGATCGGCGTGGCCGCATCGCCGTGCGCGTTTGCGTAAGGTGCGAGTGGTGATGACATGAATTGTGCACCGTTTACCTGGTTCGCTTGCACTGGTCGTCGCTTTCTTGGCGGAACAGTTGCGCGTGCGCCCGAATCCTAAACTACCGAACCGTTTGCTGTTCAGTTTGCCGCTGGTCAGCCGGGCCGCATGCGAGGGCACCGTTTTATTGCCCGTTATCTCCTTTACTTCCTACAGCTGGCTTCGCAAATGTATCGTCTGTGCATTCATTGCTTCGAGCTGCGCACTTGCTGTCATGCCATCTCACGGGGAACTAGATAACGTGGGGCAGGGCGGGAGGGGTATGTGTCTCATATTTGGAGTCAACTTTCTTTTTTTTGGCCAGCGAGGAGTGCGAGATGGGAGGGGTCTATGTATAGGCGGTAACATACAGTATATATTGTGCGTTATGATGCTAATAGCATTTTTAGAACGTGTTCAGGAAATTTTTGCGTAATTTGCGCACCCCCCTTTTGATGCCTTAAATTAAAGTAAGTGCGCAAATTACGCGAGTAAATACGGTAGAATAAAGGGACACCAAGATTAGCTTCTTCCGTTTTTGTAACGATAGCTACATTACGGTAGCATTTCGAGCCTTCAGCGTGGCGGTGCCGCCATGCTCTGTCACGTGGTTGGTCACGTGGTGCGGAGCAGCTGCTGGCGTCGCTGCGCCGTGGCTGATCACGTGGTTCATCACGTGACCAAGTTCCACTCAGCCAGCTGTAGCTATCGTGTCACTCCAGGTTTAACCAGAGCTAAACCACAGCCAATTTTTTTTTTTTTTTGTAAAATCAATTTTGTAGCTCTCTCCAGATATAATGATGTTTGTGCAGCATTAAAAGGGCAGTTAATGATGAGGTTTTTAAATTTTCCTACCACTGAGTTCTTACTTGTGACATCTGCACCAAAAAGGACTTCAGGACCATCGCTTTGAAGTGAATGATGGTCTATTGGGCTGCAGATCCTCTGTGTTCTATGCCCAAAAACTTGATGCGTTGCAGTTTACTTGCAAAATTGGGTGGTAATTGGTGGTAAACATGAATAAAGGCGTGTCTAGTGAATGCACGGGTTTCTTAGAAACGTATCTTCGACATCAATACTGAGGCGTACATGAGTAATTATGAGCATGTAATTTACAGATGTCGGAATTAAGCGAGTGCCATGCGTTTCCAGTAAAATTCCTACGTGCTTGGCGCGCAGTTGTAATGCCATCCTGTATCACCCACCGAAACCCCCTTTCGCCATGCACGGCGCTGGCCCAGCAGATGGCGTGCGTATCTTCTGAGTCAGCGCCTTCCCTGAATGCTGATGTGCCATCTAAAACAGCGGGTGCTTGACCACAAGGGAACACCACCGCGTTTCACTCTTAAGGCAGAGGTTAAGCGTCTCCCAATTTTTTTTAAAACTATTTTTTGGCTTCGCGCGAGTCCCACGTTGTTCTTGCTTGCTTAACATGACGATGCTTCCTTTGAGTTGAAGGAGATAGAATGCAAAATTCTAGTTGCATATGCTTCGTGTGAGTTGAAGGAGATAGAATACAAAATTCTAGTTGCATGCTGTTGAGTATGCGCTGGAGAAGGGGAACAGGGTAGCAGGGAGACAGTTTGACGTGAGCGAGAAAATGATGTGGGACTGGTGCTAAGTCGCAAGAGTGCTCTGGTCGTTCTAGCTGGCAAAAAAGACAGACCGCAGAAAGAAGGCATGCTAGCTAGAGCTCGAGGATTGTCTAAGCACGGCAGTTGCTGCAGGCATGTATTTTTAGTACACACTCTGACGAAGGCTGCGGCAGGGGTCCGAAGTGTGTTTTTATAGTGCTTACTGAATGAACAGTTGCTTTGTATACACCAGTGTGGCATGTGTGACTTTTTTGGAAGAACTGCCGTTTGCAAAAAGGGTGCGACATAGTTACTGGAAAATACTGTAATCTACTTGTCCTCAATGTCCCTTTAACAGCTGTTTAAATGCTCATTTTGTGGTTATACTTTCATATGCAAAAGGTATACCTATTGTTATCACCCATTCTTTTTTTTTTTCTAACTGTTTACAAACAATCCATCTCATGAGTACTAACATAGGCATGGACGATCCCGGCCGCAGCAGTCGCATTTTGATAGAGGCTAAATGCTAGAGGCCCATGTACTGTGCGATGTCAGTGCACATTAAAGAACCCCATGTGGTTGAAATTATCCGGAGCCCTCCACTACTGCGTCCCTCATAGCCCAAGTCTCTTTGGGAGGTTAAACCGCATAAAACCATACAAAACCATAGGCATGGAGTGACGCTTCAGAGGCACCCTGGGCCTCTGTACTGCTAACCTCACCTCTGGCTCCATGCCAGTTATGGCACTGACAAAATCACAGAGGAGAAGTTGCTGCAACATTCAGCACAGCTTTGTCAACAGCCCAAATTTTGTCTGGTGCTGCACGTGTCTTTCTGATCTGATTCTTTTTGACGATCTTAGCATTCATACATAGCATTTCCCTTTTCTGCAGCAGTGTATATTTTCAGTTTTGAGAAAAGCTGAGGACAGCTACCACCTTGTTTCTTTTACTAAGCTTACCGTCATCCAAACACCTGAAATCTTGAAACATATAACTAATGAATGAGGTTGAAGGCATTTATTAACACTCACTTCATAAAAATGTTGATTAGTATTTCTTCGCTTATAGTTTATTAGAGGCAAAATGCAAAAACACCTGTGTGCTTGTCATGTCAGTGTTCATAAAAGCCCATGTGGTCGAAATTTTCTGCATCCTGCCACTACAGGGCTGTCTAGCCCATGTACAACTTTGAGACATGAAACCCCACATACTAACTACCATCATTCATACCTTACTTATGGTGACGTGGGTGTGTTACAATGCAAATGCAATGCCTTGTGCATGCACATAGGGCCAATTCTTTCTCTAGACCCAGCCCGCTCTGTGTAAATCCATCGCTGTAATTTTCAGTTGCTTTGCCATTTTGCTCTGGGCACTGCAAAGAAGCTGCTGCGTTTCTGCTCCATGTCCGGTCCCCGCAGGAATGGCCCCCTCGTATGTTTGCACACCGTCGCAGTTTTCAAATGCTTCGCCCCTTTGCACCTAGGCGCTGCAGTGAAGCCACCGCAGGAGGTGACTGCCGCTCTATTCCAGCTCATCATGTCACGTGCATATACTCCGAGCTCCGGACCGCTCGTATATCTGCACATCTGCGATTGGTGGCTAAACGTATTGTATGACCAATTTGTCGATATTTTGAACATAAATGCTGAGAAACCGCGTTATCTGGGAACTATTAACGGGAATGGGACATTTTTATTGCCCGCGGTTTTAATCGTAAGAACCGGGGCACTGTTTGAACCTGGAGTGTATCAGGGATGTTCTTGCATGTGGATAGGTGTTCGTGCATTTCTTTGTTGCAACAGCTAAGGACACTTGTGGGGTACTTGTATCTAATCATACTTCCTGCAGCATGGGTACCTTGCCTAAGGATGAATACAAACAGCTAATCTACAAGTTGTGTGCATTTGCGCCATCTGATGTGTTATAAAAAAAGAAGGGGCGTCGAGGGCTGACCACACTTGAGGATCCCACGCGAGAAATGCGGCTGTTGCACTGCATGCTGGCCAGGCTGTGGCTACTGTATTTGCGTCATGCTTTCCGCTCTAGTGAACACCCTACTGTATGTGCCTCTGCTGCACATCACAGATTGCTTATGCTATGATTGCATGCTTGCGAGGCTGCTGGCACGCAGCTATATAGGAAGACCGCTCGCTGCAGCCTCGACCAGAGCACGTCCAAATCTGACCAACCTTATTTCTTTCCCCCCCCGTCATTATACCTGACCCCTTCTTCACCCGCATTAAGCATGAGCAGAGGTGTTTCTTGTGGGGCCTTTTCCCTGACGTTACCCCTCCTGTCCTGGCCTCCCTCGCTGGGTCAATTTTCTCGCTTACAAGGCACGAGCCGCTGCAGCGTGCGCACCGGACATCCTGAGGAGATGGCGTCGAACCAGGGTTGGCTGCCCCTATTGCCCTGCTGACTTTAATGTCGATTTACGGCTCCTCATTTGGACCTGCCCCGCCACGGCGAGCCACCGCGCCCGCTCCACATCTGCCCTCGGCATTCAGACCATGTCCACATTAAGGTTGTGATTCACACATACGCAGACTGGATGGCCCTCCAGTGGCGACGCCAAACGCAAGCTTGATCAGTGCCCTGCTGGACTTCGGTTCGGCGTCCGGCAAACTAATTAAACCTCACATAAAGCTCCCACTTCCCCCTTGGACCTGAGGTCATCCTTGTTAATAAGCATATATGTATGAAGGAATGAATCTCGACATGGAATTCAATTTGCACGAGGTATCTATGCACCCGTTGTAGCTGTTGTTACCTTAGTTATCGAACCGCCCTCGCAAATATGGACCACTGCATGGAATTCACCAATGCCTTGTTAATAATATGGCAAATAATTTGACTGAATTTCTTCTCTCAAGTAGTTTCACTTGAATAGTTGCCGTGACTGAGGTCATGTGAATCATACAAAAACAACAGTACTTTGGCCGATTCTTTACCTGCTGTCATTGTATCTCCTGGTGAATGATAGTGAAAGAATTGCATTAAGTTAAAACGATAAAACGCTTGCGGTCCATCGCTGGCCGTAAGCTTGGGCCACGTAAGCGAGCTGCCCGAGCTCGTAAGCGTGACAAGTCGCAGCAGCGCCGCCGCTAGCTGCATCAGAAGCATTTCATTGCAGTAGCATCTTTCGGTGCGTACTCATTATCCCATGCTTGCTAGCGCTGATTTATAAACGCCGTTCACTTTTAGCCGTTATGGCAGCAAGAGATTATACGCGCTTCCCAGATGGCTCGCGTGTGGCTCCGTTCAGCGATCACGCGACCACCCGTTGCATGTGCGCTTTGCTACCTTCGTTGTCTTCGGGTTTGGCGCGCGTTCACCCTTCATCACCTGACCAGCCCCTGCAAAAAAAAAAAAAGTCTCACTTCATGCAGCCTTTATTGTCATCTGGTGTGAAGCACACGCCGCTAAACGCTTCCAAACGCATTTCGGACGCTGCACGTAACCGGGATATGAGGACTCGCAAACATGCGGCGGTTTGAATTGACACCTTCTCTGAATATATAGCGACCTGGAAAATCTGGAATTGTTAGGGAAATTTTGTGCATCTGGAAGGATGCCAAGTAATTGTCAGGAATCTGCCATCAAAAAATTGGTAAGTTAGGGGAAAGACCGACTGAAATTGACCCGATTATGCGCCGTGAATCGCAACAGAACTGCGAGTGCCCAGCACGTGATACGATCACGTTGTTATGACGTCATTTTGCTTCGAACGCGCATAAGGCGTGACATCCTATCTAAGCTGTGTGACCCGCCGCGGTGGCAATGGCTTTGGCATTCGGCTGGTGGGCCCAAGGTCGCCGCATATCAATGACGGCGAAGTGCAAAAACGCCCGTATGCTGCGCGATGTCAGCGCGTGTTAAAGAATCCAAGGCGGTCTAAACTAATCCGAGCCCACCACTGCGGCGTTCCTGATAGCCCAAGTGTTGCATTGGGACGTTAAACAGCACAATTTACATTCTTTTTTTTTACGTTTTAGCTCCTTAGCTGTCTTGATGGCCACAAAATGATCTCTGCATATACACGACATTCTAGTATAATCCTATAACAGCAGTCTGAGCATTACAATAACCCTACGTTGGAAACCTGGTCGTGCTGGGATCGAGGGAAATGAGTTCATTCATCAACGGGCCCGCGAAATGAACATCCGGCCGGCCGCCTTGGATCCTCTGGCCAAATCCAACGGCTGCGGAAGACGCCGCAACATGCAAAGAACAAACACCTGAACTCTACAAGAACACCAGAGAAAATCGCGCTATTTTACCGCAACCTCACCCGTCACTCAACACGGAACGACCGCACGTCGTTCGCAAAGTTTAACTAACACTCTCCTCACCTCACCAATATGCTCTATAACTTCGGATGGCGTCACACAGCTCACTATCTCAACTGTCCCGAGATCAGGGCAGACACCGGACACATTCTGTACTCATGCAACACTGCCATCTCCTTATTTCCCTTATCCTCCCCCCTCCTTCCTGGAGAGCTTGGCTTCACTCGGGCTAGGCAGATGAGTGGGGCTTAGCGGAGCAAGCGCTCTTCTTCCCTAGGCCTTAGTCCTGATCTTAGTTTTTTTTTCCCTCCTCCTCCTGCATACACTCATCTGTTGGCATCAAATTTCATCACTGTCCCTATTTGTTTGCTGTTTCTCCTCTGTCGTCACTGCTTACTAGCAAGACGGACTTTTGCTGATCAGGCCGGTTTCTACGCTCTTCACTATAAATTCCCTCAGTGTTCATGGCTGTTGATTTTGACGTTCTAAGCGGCACTGCAGACACGCTCGGCTCTCAGTTGTCACATGCCTACTCCTGCTTGGCTAACTATATAGAAGAGGAGGAAGCAAAAGATGGGGCGGGCCGGCCTGCTGCAGCTGGTGGTGGCAGTCCTTCTGCTACTGCCTGGGCAGCCAGAAGCGGCCGTCAAGGGTCGCAGGGTGGTCCGCTACCGGTGCCAGTACATGCGCACCCACAACCGCACCAACATCGTGTGCGCCCCCGTCGAGATCGACCATCAAGTCCCTGGCACTACCGCCACCGCCTCGGTGGAGCCGGAGACCTTCAACGGGCAACGTGTTCAGCGTACGTTACTATTGAACCCCCCATTAATAAGATGACTTTGTTTATCCGTCTGCAAGCAAACCGTGTCCTGTTTGCCCTCTGGAAGTCCATAAACTATGCAGCATCTCTTGCTGGTCCGACGAACTTGGGTCGAGCACAAACAGTAGTGAGGTCATCGTTGCCTGCGCGTCATCGTAGCATAGTAGCAAGCTATAGCCCCACAGGGGTAATTGCAGTATGCAGTTATTGTTATAGTTAGCAGCACCGTTGGTCCCAGCATATATGAGCAAAAACACGCAACCGAGGCCATGCATGATTAGTCGTGATTAGAAAAAGATGCTTTACTCGAGCAGGTGCTGAACGCTTGTTGAAACCTCAATGCCTACCCTCCACCTTTTCTCTCCTGAGTCATGTAGGTAACTCCCCCGAGCTGATCGACCTGATGGTAATCGGTCTCTATGTCTGCGCAGTTGCGTTCCTCCTTCATTTATCGATTTCCTGCCTGCCTCTCCCTTTGTGTAATAAAGCGTTGTGCGCCGCAATGCTGACATCCCTCAGACGCACTCCTCTCACGTCCATGCATCCTATCGCAGCATCGTCATAAAATAATATCTGCTGACTTCATCGCCAGAGCTTGACGTCGACGTCACGACGAATGACATTGTAGACGTCCTCCCTCTTCGTTTCCTCGACGAAGGTTCACGTTCACAACAGATCGATGACGTCAGGCGAAAGGAAGAAGCCAGACTAGAAGCGGTATGGCAAAACTCGTCTGGGAATACCGCTTATCAGAGAACGGCAGTTGCACAAGCCATAGTGCGCTCTTAGCGGGAACAGTTGAGCGCGTTATTCTGCTTGCTCTCGCAGCGCCAGCTGCGGTAAATCGTGCATATGGGGCACTGCCACAGTGTCTGGGCCCTGCCACTGGATAACATGTATAGTACTGCTGCCTATACACAAGGCGTCGACAGCTGGAGCGGCGTGAGGCCCAAAACCACGCACTCAACTGTTCCCGCTAGGTGTAGTCCGCATTTACCTTATCACCACCACGCGTTCCAAGCGGGCGCCACGGATTATCTATAGCGTGAATAGCAGCGCACGTAATAACATCTGAAATACGCACGCAGGGGAGCCCATGTGCGGCAAGCTTCGGCAGCTCGCGCAGCGACTGGCGCCGCTCGAGGAGGGCTCATGGAAATACTGCGACCCTGCCAGCTGTCTCCGTGAGGTGATCTGTCACATAGACGCTGACGTCAGGGCAGCGCTAGACTGACTGCTGCGCGCGTCGCAGAGCCCTCACTGCTCGCGTAACGTGGTGAGCGCCGAGTGCAGCCGGTGCCTGGGTCGCTGCTGGCTCATGTACGCCTTCCCGGGAGCCAAGGGGCCGCAGAGCAAGGAGTTCCCCTGCGACCCGCTGGGATGCGGCACACCCCAGCTCTTCTGTACGTCACAACCGTAGCGGTGGCTCAGTGGTTATGGAGTTCGGCTGTTGTATCCAAGGATGCAGGATTGGACCCCGGCCGCTACGACCGTATTTCGATACAGGAGAAATGCAAACAAGCCTGGTACTGTGCGATGTCAGTGACGTTAAAGAACCCCGAAATTAATGCGCAGCCCTCCACTGCGGCGGCCCTCGTAGCCCACATTCAATTCGCGACTTAAACTCCACATACCATACCATACCATACCATACCATACCATACCATACCATACCATACCATACCATACCATACAATACCATACTGTACCGCTCCTTACCGTACCGTATCGTACCGTGCCATCTTCTGTAAGTGAGCTCCGAGGGAGTCTCTGTTAATATGAATCCAGTTCCGCGATTTCACTGCAAGGTGTTCAGTCGCAGGTTTACCACTTCTGGCCTCGTAGAAGTGTTTCCGTATAGTGATGGGTCCTTGCAAGCTATATGAACGAAGAAGGCAGTAGTATATGTGTTCAAGTGGCAGAAAATACAATACGATGCGTCAGTAAGAAAATGGTAAAAGCACCGCCTGACATAACAGAAATGACGATCAGAAACTGCCAACGCTATAACTCTTGTCATTTATATCTGATCTTGTCATTTAGCGTTTACGAAAGCAGTAGCGGCTTGTAAATATACAAGTGTCTCGCGTAACGTGAGCCGAAGGTTAAAGAAGTAGACGTATACGGACAATAAAAGTAAAGAAGCAATGTTGGCAGTCGCGCAGACCGAGCAAGAATATCTGCATACTGATGCAAAAAAAATTGGTGAAAATTATCAGAAGTTATATAAATCCCCGTAGGCTAGCGAAAATATCAGCTACAGAAAGTTTCAGCCAGAAATTTCTGAACTGAAAAAAAAAAACTCTTCCTATTAAGCATTTTTTTTCTAAGCTCTGTAGGAAGCATGCGAAACGTCAAAGATACGCATGCAGAGAATTTTAGCATAGTGTAATCGCATACTGCTACCACTATACCGTAGTACGGGGGTGTGCCCGCGCAGCACGGGCATTCTCAGATCTTTCAGGCTCGATAATAGTGCATGGTAGTGCAGTAGCGGTATATTAAATCCTTCTAAACACTTCGCATCCACGGTGCGGATTACCTTACCGAATGCCGCTGTCTGTGCGTGCTTATAGAGACTGCGACTGAGGCAATATCGGCTCGCCGCGCAACGGAGAGCAGTCAGGAGTGGGTGTTGAACACTCCTATTTCGTATTTCAGGTGACTTGTTCGTAGTGCGAGAAGCGCTATGCAAGTAATCCTCTAGCGATTCGAGCACATGTAGAGAGAAAAGTATCCCTCGAGAGAAAAGTTTATAGCAGCTGTATCTTACCGGTACTCACCAATGGGGCCGAAACGTGGAAGATAACGAAAAGGGTTCAACTTAAGGACAACACAGCGAGCTGTGGAAAGAAAAATGATACGTGTAACGCTAAGAGACCGGAAACGGGCAGTGTGAGTGGGAGAACAAACGCGGGTTAGTGACACCCTATTCGAAATGAAGAGGAAGAAACGGGCTTGGGCAGGGCATGTAATGCGAAGGCAAGATAACCGCTGGTGCTTAAGAGTATAACGGACTGGATCCCAGGCGAAGGCATGCGTAGCAGGGGACGGCAGAAAGTTGGGTCAGCGGATGAGATTAAAAAGTATGCGGGAAAAGGGTGGCAGCAGCTGGCAGAGAACAGGGTTGAGTAAAGAGACATGCGAGAGGCCTTTACCCTGAAGTGGGCGTAGTCAGGCTGATAATGATGATGCCAGAGGAAAATAAAAATTGAGAAAGGGAAAGCGGCTGGCGGCCTGTTTTATGCATCGTTTTATATAAAAAGAAGAAATTATTTTTAAAGGCCTTTGTTTCCCCACTGTATGACACAGACCCGATAGAAAAGTTCCCCATGCTTTGCCAGTGTGCTCATTGTTGTGTAGGCTTGGAGCTGTGTGAGCTTCTGGGCTGACATGGTTGGAGGGCACGAGTTTTCCTATTAAAGCGAAAGCTTTACTACGCCAGCCAGCGAGCCATTTCGGCTCGTCGCGCACTTGCAGCCGTATGCCGTGGCCGACGAACGACCTTGAGCCGCCATTGCCTAGCAGCGCCGCAGCCACGCTCCAACAGATGGCGCCGCCGTCGACGCCGTCGCCGCTCGCTCCACCTGGTGCTCCGCTGGGGTAGAGGGAGAGGAGGTGTCGCCTCGCGGGGTATATATACATATATATATATATATATATATATATATATATATATATATATATATATATATATATATATATATATATATATATATATATATATATAAAATGCGCTTCGCCTCAGTCACGGTGTGAGAATAACATACCGTGGCCTCAGTGCATTGTAGTCGTTATGGAGAGCGCGAAAGAGACAAAACAATGACAGAACGAAGCGAGGAAGAGACAACGCGCTCAAGAGACGCCAGAAGAACGCGCCGCACGACTTGAGAAGCGTCGTAACGAAGATGTGGCTAGAAGTCGTGCCACGTCCTGGAGTGACTCTTGAACTGCGGAAGAGACCGGTTTGAGTTCTCGAGAGCGTCGGAATGGGACGCTGCGTAGACGACGTGCCGAGGAAACGAAGCTTTCGCAATTCAACTAGGCTTAACCAGAGCTAAACCACAGTTAATTTTTTCTTCCAGCCTTCGTTTAGTGTTGCCGACTTTTTTTCTCCGTCTCGCGTTCTAGAAAGAATGTAATGATTCTTCCTAAAAGTGAAATTTTAGAAACGACAGATAAGAAATGTTCCGACGACCATGACAAAAATAAAAAATTGTTGCCTGCTTCGGATTCATTCAGTCATTCCCATACATTTTAGCACGCGAGAGCTCTGATCCCTTTTCAATATTGGTGGAGGTCTAAGAGCGCCCCCCCCCCCCCCCCCACCTCCCTCCTTGACTTCAAGGCTAACACAAACCGCTCCATTTGTCTCTCTTTTGGCGCTCCACGCGTTTTTCATTGAAACTCTCTTTTCGTTTCCGGTGCTTCGAAGATTTATTAACTGTAATTCTTCAACTCAGTCTGTAGAAATGTGCACTTGTGCGCGGCGACTAGCAAGAAAACTGATTTTCCTGGCTGCTGCAACACGCGTCAGCTATTTTTGAAGCCTCGGCTCACGTTGCATAGTAGGCCTGCATTTAACGTGCATGTAACTCTGCATGTCGCGGTTTTTGTTTCTCGTCCAGCCATAGCGCAAGTACCGCGTAGGATGCATGACACGTGGGCAAATGTTCTAACCTCTGCTGAAAATACCCCATGTTCGCCTTACTTTCGCAGGTGGCGGGTACAAGTTCAAAAACGACGAGCCCTCTGGACCATAAGCTGTTGACAAGATCTTCTACCGGCGCTGGCCAGATGCCAGAGAAAATTTCCCCTTCGGAGTAGCACACTCTTTCGGCATCGTCTAGCGGGTCAGACGCACGTTCCAAAAGCTACCGGCTTTCGTTGAGAGGCAGTAGACGCGGCTTTCAGGATCTGCTCTAGTGTTAATGGAACTTTATTGTTTCGGGTTGCGCGACAGTTGCCTTCGTCCAATTTTCCTTATGTTCTTTGCACCTCATACAAGCTTCACTGCAATACGCTAAATCTCCTTGCTCACAGGGTGTTGTTTCATTGCCACCTGCCCAACAATATTTCTTGATGCTCTTATGCTTGCTAACCTCTAACATATCCTAGTATTCCGTGCCGCACCGGCATAAGCAGCGCTAGAAACTGTTTCTTTCCTGCGGTGAGCAGTTAAAAATTTTCTTTATGATTGATATAAAAGGGGTTAACCTGGTGGCCGACTGCTGCATTTCTTTCTTTTTCCGGCGAGTCTTTGTGGAAGAAGCTGACCTTCAACTTTCATTAGTTGGTTTTTGAGAGAATAAAACCTTTGCAAGAGTAGGCCTTTGGTGAAAGTAAAGTTGCATTGTGTCCCTAGGGTGGCCTTGGTTCAGCGCCAACTGAGCGGCAGTATTACTCAGGAGAGCCTTTTCTAAGACAGGCCAGTGAAGGCGCCTGGTAGATTTCAGTGACCGCGCATTCATCGGGTGGCCTCGCGTGATATAATCATAATTGGGAAGTGCGCGCAAGCCTCGCACGTCGCGACATTACCACAGCGATGCTCTGCTGGCGCCCTGTACTGTCCGTTAACGCGTGTGGTGATCTGCCAGGCCTTGCGTGGTCCATGTGGTAATATCATCAGCGTACAGGGTATACCCTGTACGCTGATATTACCACATGGACCACTCATGGCTCTGACGGGGAAATTGAGGAAACTCTTCAGTTAGCAGCAGACACCATCTCTACTCACGCGTCATCCATCGGGCTCGAATGTTCCCCCTCTAAGTCCTCGCTCTTCCTAATTAGACGAAAATCTGGCGCTAACTCGCCCATCCAAATCGCTTTAAAAGGATCCCCTATCCCCATTACACCCGCTGTCCGCATCCTTGTCCTCCACTTGCAGGATTCTGGACGAAATGAACATACCCTTAAAAGACTCAAGGCCTCCACGCAATCCGTGTTGCACCTTCTACGCCGAGTATCCTCCCTTAACAAGGGTTTAGACGAAGCGGACAACATGAAAGTAGTGCATGCATTTACCCTTAGCCGCATTCTATACGCAACCCCATATCACAAATCGAACCGCACGGAAAAAGAACGCGTGAACGCCATGATCCGCCTTGCGACTAAGGCAGCCCGAAATCTACCTCGTAGCACTAGCACAGCCAAACTCCTTGCACTAGGCATGCATAACACAATTCAGGAAATAGTTGACGCGCACCTTCAGACACAGTACCTTAGACTTGCCGCGAGCGCCACTGGCCGCCATATACTCTTCTCCCTTCCCATCAACGTACCCGCTAACCACTCAATCCTTATAGCCATCCCTCTACACATCCATACACCTCTCGTTGCGAAACCCCTTCCTCGAAACGTCCATCCTCAATATCATATCCCACGCCGCGTAGCTCGCGCTAATGCTCTCCTTAAGTATTACAGGCAAGCCCACGATGCCGCTTGGGTAGACGCCGCATTTACAGCGCGTGAAGCGGTAACAGTTGCCTACAATCAAACCCTACCCCGCCCCCTAAATCACCGTCTTCCCTCGGGCTCTACGCCCGAGGAGGCAGAGGAAACCACCATCGCCTTAGCCCTTGCACAATTCATGTTCAGCGACTCCAAAACAGCTCTGTCCAACTTTGCCAGGGGCAGGATTCACACCCCTACCTGGAAATTGTTGAACACCCCTGCCCAAAATTTACCGCGCAGGGTAGAGCTCCAGTGGGTGCCGACTCACTCTGGGAACCCTGGAAACGAGGCTGCCGATAAATTGGCCCGAGGTTTGATTTGCCGGGCTCAGGACAGTCTCGATCCAGGATTCTCGAGGGAGCAGGCGCACACCTTTGCAGAGCTCACGCAAGTACCCCGTTTTGACCGTCGTACTTACCCCCTTCCCCACCCCTCTCTTACGCACTCCCAACAGAGCCTCTTCAGACGCCTCCAGACGAGCTCTCTGTCATCCCTTAGCTGTTAGCCCACTATTGTGGCACGGCCCCTGCATGCTTCCTATGCGGTGACCCTCACGCCGCACTCTCCCACATCCTTTTCGGCTGCCCTGCTGACCCTCCTCTGCAGGGACAGCACGCCATTTCGAGCTGGGAGAACTGGGAGGTCCTGCTCACGTCTGCGGACCCGACATCGCAGCTTGCTGCGCTGACTCGGGTTGCCGACGTCATGTCGCGACATGACCTACATGATGCTGTGCGGGACCGCGCAGTGGCCTAGGGACCCTGCAGGGTCTAAAACCCACTTGCAGAAATAAAGTTCTGAAGCGAAAAGCTTCACTACGCTAGTCAACACCGCGCTTCGCGCGAGCCGGCGTATGTCGGAGCACGAGTGACGTCACGCACGGCGCAGGTGGCCGCCGCCGACTCCGTCGCCTTTTCTCTTTCTCTCGCTCCCCAGTCACACCGAGCCACAGGTGCTCCGCCACTGCGCAGCGCCGCGCCTTTCCTCTAAGTTTTCAGTTTTCTGTTTCTTCTTTCTCTCCCTTCTTTATCCCTTCCTTTACGGCACGGTTCGGGTGTTCACCGAGATATGTGAGACGGTTACTGTGCCATTTCCTTTCCTCAACAAAACCAAACAAAACAAGTGAGCCGACGGAGTTCATAGAACTCATTTGCGTTGACAACTTTGCAAAGGCTGTTCATTTTCACGTAAGGAAAGGCGCACAACCGGCTCCGTGGGTCAGTGGAGACCTCAATATCGCTTTCATGTATATGGCGTTGGTGTCAAAATACTGCTTTGAATGCGTTCCGCACACTGGATAGGCAGCGCGCCCTCCCTGCCACCCTGGGAGGTCGCATGAAGTTAATGGTTGATCGCGAGAGATTGATCACCAAATTAACGCTGCGGCCTACGTATTGCTGCAGTGCCGCATGTCAGCCACAACGCTGTCAGCGCTAATTCATTCATTCCACATCTCTCTCTCACCACGAATCAAAGCACGAATGAGGCGTCCACATATCCAGGGAGCCAGTTATGCGCCCTTCCTTTGCTCTAAGCCATCGCCGTCTAGAACATTGTCAACGCCAACGCCAATGAACACAGTGAACGCCGATATCTTTCGTTTTGTATATCCTGGATCAGCTGAGCTAATCCACATTAGTTTTTTCTGTCTGTCCGTCTGTCCATCGAAACGGGGCCGCCGCGGTCGGGTTCGAACCCGGGTATCCGGATCAGTAGCCGAGCGCCCTAACAACTGAGCCATCGCGGCGGGTATGCATACATATGCGGAGCCGACGGCACTTTCGCAACTTCCGGAAATCGCGTGACTCGCCGTTGGCTATATAAAAGCGTGTGGCGTGTGCTTACCTTCACACAAAGACACGGATGGTCAACGTGCTGGAACGAGTGCTTCGACGATGTGTCGTCGCCGACCAAGCCAAACCACTGATATATATATATATATATATATGCAATGCAGTTTAATCAAAGCTAGACCATGACTAACCATGCTTAACAGAGCTTTCGCTCGTCTCACTAGGTTCAACCGGGTTGAGCCACAGCTAATTTTTCCCGAGGTCCTTGCAGTTGGCTTGATGAAAACAATCGGTGACAGGGCACCTGAATCTCATTTTTTGGTCTTTTCTAGCTTATGAAACCATTAATTTAGTCAAAGTAGCCTCTTTTCATTAGTACGCGGTAACCTATTGATACAGGCGAACTAATTTGTACCCAGTGTCCCTTGAAGACAACTACTCAGCTCCGTCTGTACATAACGTCCCACCGATTCAATCGAACCTTAGAGGCAGATGTGCCATTAGTAACGTTGTGTTGGGTAATCGTTTGACTCCATTTCAGTAGTTCTTTTTTGCGTTTATTAGAGAACCGAAAGCAGCAGAGGGGAAAACTGAAGGAAGAGCTAAACGCCTGGTTCACTATCGGCATGCCAGAGCGCTCGAAGTTGTTAATGTGATAGCAATTAGACTGTCGTCTTGCAAAAACCACCCTGTGACATCAAGAGTTCGACGGAAGCCCGTCTGCTCAGGATGGAGCATGAAGAGAAATAAATGACACCGACCAAAAGAATTTAGTAGATGACGTTTCGGCTTCCCGCAAACTTCTCAATCTCATCGGCCGACTCAACTTTCTGCAGCCCCTTGCTATGTTATCCTCTTGGAATCGACTCCGTTACCCTTAAGGACCATTGGTTATTCTGTCTTCGCATTACATGCCCTACCCAAGCCCATTTCTTCCTACTGATTTCGACTAGGATGTCATTAACTCGCTTTTGTTCCCTTACGCACTCTGCTAAGGGTCTTTTAATGTTACACCTATAATTTTACTTTCCATAGCTCACTGCGTTGTCCTTAACTTAACCTGAACCCTATATGTTAGCCTCCACGTTTCTGCCCCATAGGTGGGTACCGGTAAGATACAGTTCTTGTATACTTTAATCTTGGGGATATTGGTAAACTGTCATTCATGATCAGAGTGACACGGGAGAGGCCTTTGCCCTGCAGTGGATGTAGTCAGGATGACGATGATGATGACCTTTCGGCTCCCACACGGGAGCATTGTTCACAATGAGGGCGAAACGAAGAATCGTCGTCTTAAGTACGGCGCATGACAGATCGCAGACACCTTGCTTACACCGTGGGCAGATTACCGTTGTTGCAATTCATAATATGTGCTGTATTATGTATAATCAGCGCTTCAACAAGGAGTCGCGACACTCTGCTTTTCTCTTTTGCAATCACACGTGGCTGTGCGCAGTAGATGATGTGGTTATCAGATACCGCATTCTCGGTAAGTGCATTCGACGTCACCCGCCGATTCCTCACTTCGAATGCGCTTGCGCAGCATGTGGTAACTGCCAATCACAGACACGTGTGGTTGTAAAAGGGAAGAACGGAGTATCGCGGCTCTATCTTGAGCCGCTTATTATCCAGATTACGGCATATAAAAGTGAATAGCAACGATGATAATCTACCCCCGGTGTACGCAAGGCGTCTGGGATCTGTCATGCGCCGCACTTAATTGAGGGGACGGTCCTTCGTTTCGCCCTTATTGTGAACAAGGCTCCCGTGGGGGAGCCGAAACGTCATTTTCATCCTTTTGGTCGGTGTTGTTTAGTTTTCGTCACACCCGGCTTTTCCGTAACAAAATTCCCTGGTTGGTCGAGATGGTCGTGATGTCGTCAACAGCGCCAAATTTGAAAATCTGTGGACTAAAATGTTCGAGTACCTTCCTACAAAACTTTCCCTGTGATCTCCGGTGTTGAGAGCCGGCTGGGAGGCACCCCCTCCTAATTGCTGCGGCCAGACCGTGAGGCCCCATGATGACGGGAGTAAAGTTCATTCATTCATTCATTCATTCATTCATTCATTCATTCATTCATTCATTCATTCATTCATTCATTCATTCATTCATTCATTCATTCATTCATTCATTCATTCATTCGAGTACCTTCCGTTGGGTTATTATATGGGATCATCCGACTGACTCTTCCACCTTAACCCAGCACCTGATCTAGCTTAGTCTCCAAATAATCGCTTTAACCCACACAACCATCCCCAATAATCCACATTGATCCACCCATAAATCCCCACCAATCCACCATAATCTATTTTCTGGGGTGGGCCAACTTCCAAGTGCTATCGCATTTCCTTTAAGGATGTGGTTTAAGAAATGCTCGCCAGGTTCCGTATCGGCAATGCCCGATCGCTTTGAATTGTCCTCGGCCGGGAAACACACAACCACTACAAGATCCTTGAGTGGCAAATGCAGCGCATAATTGCGGTATCGGTCGGTGGCTCGAGAACACAATACAGTGGAGGTACAAGCTGGACTTGCGTTCCGTGATTTGCGGTTGTGAAATGAGGCGATCGTAGGCAGACAATGCGCCTGTACCGCGGGGCCGCCGTTCGTGCAACTTTTGTCCCCGATAGTAATTGATATTGTACAGTTGGAATGGGTGAATTTTGTGTACTTGCATTTTTTCCGCTGTTTTCTGTCGTCTACCAGCGGCCATTTGAAATAGAGCTTCTTAATATAGTTGGCGGTAAAAGCTGGCGACGCTACACTTCGTCCACGATGGAGACGCTTAGGAATTCCGGGGAGACAAAGTTTCTTACTTCGCATAGCTATTGTTTGGCATAAAACGTGGATTCAGCCGCAACAGTGCGACTCTTCTCGAGACAGAAATGCTGTTAAAGTTTCCGTACCAGCCTAAGACCCAACATTCACTTGCGTTAAATCTAGTGAAGAACTGAAAAACACGGTATTGAAGTAACTTAACCTGCACACAGGAGAGAGCATGCGACGCTGCGCAGCTACCAATTTCGAGGTACAGTCCACGTCTTTGGCCTAACACCAGCCAAGCAAGACACGAAACCTCGTCTTCCCGGCATTCCCGCGATGGATGAAGTGCTCTTTAAGAAACTCGCATAGACTGTGGAGCCAGCTTTACCTCTAGGTAATGTTTAGAAAGTCTATGGCTGTTTGTCCCTATTAGGCTACAGCTTTCTAGTCACTGAGACTGGCGGCTTTCGCACGTGTTCGGATTAAAGACTGGGTGAATGAATGAATGACACACTATGCATATATGATTACTGTGAGCTGCATATCAGGCATTCCATGCGAAACGCATCAATGCGCGCTGGGCACTTCTAGATGTCTTGCAGAAAATCCATCATTTTGTCGCATTGTCGAAAGTAAATGCCCACAATATTTTAGGAAAAAAGTGCCGGTCTTTTGAAGCGCTTCGAATTTTCTAGACACGTGCAAAATTAGGCGTCATTAAATAATTTACAAAAAATCTGTTCTTATTTTTCTACACTCGAAAATTTTCCTCAACAATCTAGAAAGACAGTACTTCAGTATCAGCTAAAACTGAACTGCCAGTAGAATATTTGTATTTTTAGTTCCTTATTTAAACAGAAGGGGTACCATTTTTGTACAATATTTTCAGGAAACCCACCTGACATCCTTGAGCAATATAGAACGCTTCATCGGTTGTTTTTGGTATGTACTACTTGGTAAAGATGTGTGAACTCATATAGAACACAAAGAATTATTGAAAAAAAAATTGAATTATGAATGAAGGGCGACTCGCCGCGTATTAAGCTTTAAATTCTATAGTGAGGGGCTCTAAGTAAAAATGCAAAACTCAGTTCATTCGTAGCTTATGTGAGGGAGCTCAACTTCAGACATTTTTTCTCACCTGAAAAAAAAAAACTGCGATAGAGATCGCTTAGCGCAATTACTATCACATCAGCTATGCAACGAGCCGCATTTTGTATTTTTATTTGGACCATATTTTTTGTTACTTCACACAGTTTTACTAAGTAGTACATGCCCCAGACAGGCGGTGAAGCATTTTGTATTGCTCGTGTATCACGCTTATCTTCATTGAGAAAAGTGTCAAAATGGTTCCTTTAAGGCTAAAATAGAAGCAAAAATATATTTAAAATTTCTACTAGCACTTTATTTCTAGCTGATTCTAAAGGAAAATGGTGATACATTATTCAGGAAAAATACCGAGAGTGAAAGAAGAAGTAAAATTCCGTTTTTTTTTAATGAAACCTTGTTTTTCGCTGCCCTAGACAATTCAAAGGGCTGTGACATGACCGGTAAATGTTTCGTGCAAAAAATAATGAAGGAAATTAATTTCGACAGTGTGATAAAGAGCCATTAATTTTGTAGAAGACATGGGGGTGGTCTAGCGCGTTTGGCCTGGAATCAACCGTATGCGAATGAACCATTGCCACTACTATAGTTAGACATGGTGCTGTCTCCAACACAACATAGTTTGAACTGTAAAAGCAGCACGCCGAGTTTATGGTTGCGTGCATCGGAAGAAAAAGAAAATGACACCTTTAATTGTATAGTTGAACTGTACATAATTTATTCCGGGCAATAAATACACTTTGGAAGCCTGGGGCCTGTATACTTCACACACCAAGAACTTCGTCATGTAGGAGTCGTCTGTATTGAAAAATACCGAGCAATGGGTCTGACCGGCAAATTTATATATTTTTCTCCTCTCGCAACGTTATTTTTTGTACGGCGCTCAATCCTGAAAGCCCGGATTACGAGCTCCACCCGCCTGAATTCGCAGTTCTGTTTCCTCAAACGCAAGAAAAAGTAACGTTCTTTTTGGAAATTCACGCCTTTAGATCCACTGAGGTGGCCTACAGTGTTACTGCACTTTGCCGAAGAGAAAAGGTCTACTTTTTCTGGTTTATGGAGATTTAACGTTCCAAAGCGACTCAAACTATGAGGGACGCCGTAGTGAAGGGCTCCGGAAATTTCGACCACCTTAGGTTTCTTAGCGTGCATTGGTATCGCACAGTACATGGGCCTCCAGAATTTCGCCTCCATCGAAATTCGACCGCCGCTACCGGGATCGAACCCGCGTCTTTCGGGTCAGCAGCCGAGCGCCATAACAACTGAGCCACCGCGGCGGCTCCTACTTTTTCTTATAGTTAGCTTCCAGCCCTATGCGAAAAAGTCTGGCTGCAGCGAAATGGTCTCGTTGAGTGCTATGTTTCTCTGTAAATAATGACACAAGGGCGGTTCAGTCGGCTTTGAATGGCCAGTAGTACTCGCGGGCTGACAGCGGCTGGAGTATAAAAAGACAATCCGTCCACATTCATTTGCTGCGTCGCGAAAATTTACCGCAAAGCTTTGCATTATTCCTGAAACACGTACACTGGTCTTCGCTTCTGCAGTAAAGTTTACGGCAGAAAATTTGCACCCAGCGAGTTCAGATGCTGCCTTGCCTGCACCTCCGTCGGCGCCTGAGCTCCGTGATTAGACTGAGGACCACGCCCATTTCTAAAATGTCAATGCGCTGCGAGACTAAGGCGGCGGAACAAACACGTCTCGCTTATCGGCAGCGCGCTGTTACGACGCAGTGCATTTCCACTTGGTGGCATTGGCAGATAAACGGAACAATGACAACGGCTGTAGACGGGTGCTTTGGCGCCCCCATTTCATAGAGGAGCTAAAGTGCGGGAAAATCGACCAGATATTGGCATGCTATCAGAATGGAGCGCCACCGGTGGGGGAAAGACAATGTTTCGCATTATTACATTGAGCTGTAGTGAGAAACTAGTGTGACTCACTTTTCTACGTAAACGGTAACGGGAAATGCGTATTGCATCCGTTGCACAGCGATGTTTTGATATGCACACTCGGGAAAAAACGCATGCGAGTTCTTGCGGTTGTATTAGGCGCAGTACATTCAAGAATAAAACGTGCCATATTTTGCCAAGCGATGCCAAGGAAAAACGCAATGGCTATTTTAATCTAATTTAATTTAATTTATGGGGGTTTAACGTCCCAAAGCGACTCAGGCTATGAGAGACGCCGTAGTGGAGGGCTCCGCAAATTTCGACCACCTGGGGTCTTTAACGTGCTCTGACATCACACAGTACACGGACCTCTAGAATTTCGCCTCCATCGAAATTCGACCACCACGGCCTGGATCGAACCCGCGTCCTTCGGGTCAGCAGCCGAGCGCCATAACCACTGAGCCACCGCGGCGGCTGCAATGGATATTTTAAAGGTGGGCCTAAATTTCATATGGGCTTGGCCCTGGTAAAGGGCAGGCCATCTTCAATTCTGTCGTGGTTGATTCTTAGTAGCGTAACAATGTGAGATATTTGTGTTGATATGCTCAGTTCCCCTGGGTAAAATACATTAAAATCGATATACTGCACATCGGAGTCAACAAAGACAAACGTGTTACTTTTTTTTGTGCAGGCAAGTGTATGTGAACAGTGCAACGCTGCACCGGTTGGAGGAAGTGTTCCTTTTGGCGTATTTATATGCTCAGTAATGGGTGGCATGAATCAGTCACGGCTTTGACTAAAGCTCGTGTTAGCTCGACATGACAACCTTACATTAGCGAACATATGCTTAAGACCTGAGAAAAAAAAGTGCTCAACTCATCACTCATGATGTCCATGATCACTTTTGATGTCCACTCGAAAGCGGAGTGCTAACAATTAGCCAATTTCACCTGATCTGCAGCAGTGATATAAACTGACGGCTGCGAGCCGCTGCCACTGAACAGTTTCTCGATCTCTTCGAGGCTCTTGCCCTTCGTCTCTGGCACGAACATCACAAAGGGCACAAACGCGGCCATGACGAGTGATCCATACAGCCAGTAAGCGCCGGCTGTGCCCAGAAGGTGCTGCAAGTCGAAGTGCTCCTTTACCACCAGAAATCCGACGCCGAAGAGGAACGCCGTGCATATACCCGACGCCACTCCCTTGGCCTTCAGTGGGATCATCTCGCCCAGGAACACGAACGGCAGAGGACCGAGTCCCAGCGAGTGGCCAACACAATACGTTCCAATGGCGAACAGTGGGAACCAGCCGTAGTGTTTGGGAAAATCTTCGCCGTTGATGTCCTTCAGGTAGAAGTACAGGCCCAGCATTCCTAGAGCGATCACGGTGGTGATGGCAGAAACGATGAACAGTGCCTTGCGTCCTGCTTTGTCGGCGAGTAGGGTGGCCACGAGAAAAGTTGCCACGGTAATGCCACCACCAATGATGGCGCAGTCATCGGACTCTAAGGATGCACCGGCTTCGTCGTAGATGTCCTTGGCGTAGAACAGCAGGACGTTGAGGCCGGCCGCCTGCTGCATGAACATGGGCAAGAGGGAGCATAAGAAGGGCTTGTAGATTTGCGGCTGGCGGATGTCGGCCCAGCTGAGGCCTGGCATATTGGAAGCACTTCGCTCCAGCAAGCTGAACTCTTCTTCCACCTTTGGCCCCCTGTAGAACTTGAGTGCATCTATGGCCTGACTGCGACGTCCCTTTTGTATTAGCCATCGTGGCGATTCCTGAACATAGAGGACGAACGCTGCCCCCGACACGAAAGCAGGTACAATGCAGGCTGCCGCTAGCCAGGTGTAGTACAACCATTTGCCCATCACGTAGCCCAGCAGAATACCGACGGCCATGAGAAGGTTGCAGCCCGTATTCAGCAGGCCGCGCAGGCGGGAAGGTGACACCTCGGATAGGTACACGGACGTAGTAGGCGCTGCCGTGCCCATGCCTCCGCCTGTCAAGAAGCGGCCGATGAAAAGCAAAGGTGTCGACTTTGCCAAGATGATGCAGATCCAGCCGGACACAAACCAGACTGCGCTGGAAACCATTGTGGCTCTCCGTCCGATGAGATTCACTAGTTGACCTGAAATGAAAAGGAAGCACGTATTAGAAAACGATGGGCCAGTATTCCTATACGCTCGATATAGTGTGGAAATGAATGCCTATGCAAAAACAATCGGTGTGTTTTCTAGTACGCAGCCATTCATCTCGTTCTTTTCTGTTGTTCTCTGCACTGCTGTGCGCACTTTTTCACGATGCGTAAATACCAACTGGTCCAACGTTCTACGTTACTGAGATAAAATGCACTGATACGAAAAAGTAGTGGAGCTGTTGAGCAGACTATATTCCAATGTTCAATTGCAGATCGCTTTGGTTTGCCTATTTATAACGACTATATTTGTCGCACCGTATTTATTCGCATAATGAAGTGCTTTTTATTAAAACACTGGTCCTATTTTCTCTATACTCTGGTCAAGCAAAATTCTGCTAAATAACGATGTTTATTAGTAGAGTGCGTTCATTACGCGACTATACGGAGTAGTTGTCGTCAACAGTGAGTATAACCCCAGTGTAAAAGAAATTACAGAGGTACATGATTCGCATTATGTTACACAGCTGAAACATTGTTCTCTCGTTCGATTGAAAGAAGAGAATGGCGTGCCCGAGACAACGTGAGATGCGTCAACTTTAACTGAGCATAGGCTCAGTTATTAAAAATACATACAAGGGAAACTTTCAAAGCTTTCAGGGGCTTGCGCTCGCAAAGACGTACACTGCGCGCATTACCCGTTGGTTTTACCATTCATGTATGCCGCATTTGGTGTCACATACTTTGCTCGCCTTTAAAATGGCTGAAGGCTCGTCTTAAAAACAGAACATTTTGTAGAGTTGTCGGATGGCGTGATAGGCACAGGTCACAGACCACGTATGCAAATTGCCTCGAAAAGCTTTCTGTGGGCGCAGAAGTGACACGCTAAAGCTCCCCGTGGATTGAGATGGTGTTCATTAGCACCGCTTCGGCATAGCAAAACCACGTCATACGGACACAGTGCGCTAGCGACGCTTTGATTTTTTTTCTGAAGAGAAGCTATAGGCAGTCATGAAGAACATAAATCAAGCATTAGATACGAAAATTATGCATCGCTTAATATGTATCACCCCCATCCATGACTCATATTCTAACGCGGTCATTATGCGCGGAGTATCTGTGCTTTTCCGGCTTACTTACTCTTGTTCAGGACTACTCTAATACCTTTTGCCGTCTGTTTCGATACTGTTTTGCAGTTTTCTCTTTTGTGTTGCTTTTAATATTCTAAACCCCAGATGTTTCAATTTTTGCACTTAATTCTCATTTTGTGCTATCTTGTTTTTGTGCGAACTTTCACCCCACTTCTATTATTGACATTTGCGTATTTTTTGGTGCTTTTTACTGTTTGCTGCATTTTTTGCTCAGAAATTGTCATTATTGTGTTTTGTGTGCCCCCTCCCCCTATGTAATACCCTCTCCCAGAAGGCCTTTAGGGTGTTTGCATAAATAACTAAATCTACGCTGGTAGTGTATTAGGGAAGTGTTCGGCATTAACGTGTGTATAGCTCACTGATATGTAAATAGTTCAGCCAGAGACACGCGCCTACTTCGCATTCTGCGTACCGATTTCGACAAGACTGCATGCGATGAGACATTAAAGAAAGGACTTCAGGACCTCAGGGCAGGTCTTGCTACCCTTTGCGACGGGTAGGCCTAAGATTAGAGAACATGAAGGGAAAAAGGATGAGACAGAAGAAAAAAGGAGCTGCATAGAAGGGAAGCGACGGAGGCCAGCAATCAGGCATACGATAATTACAGCGGTAAACAATGCCCATGGCAAATTTATTTCGACATTTCTGGGAACTAGCAGCAAAATGAAGAAATAAGGTGTACCCATGTATGGGGAACTTGCGCTGAAGTTTGCGGTGCCGATTGCAGCGCCATAACACACGGCCTAGCGAGAAGAGCAAGCAGTTTTGGGTAGTACTCTTAGTACTTTTCTGCGCCACCTTCAGGCGCTTATTGGCGTGAGCCTCCGCGCTCTGTCGAAGGCGCACGTGCCTTGCGTCAGCTATCTGGGCTACGCCGAGAGAAGCTAGGCAATGAATGCTGTCAGCCAAACGAGGGTATCTAATAGCGCAGAATGTGTTCTCACGTTTGCAGCGGCCCAAGCGGCTGACAAAAGCAGTTTTGAGTCACCGAATGGAACCATTGCAGTGCCACCTTGGCAGCGCAGGTTCCCCATAGGTTTTGAAAGTGTAAAGTAACAAGAGAGAGATTTCAACTTTTACTGAAGAAAAGATAATGGTTACGAAAGCGAGAATTAAGCGCACAAATTAGAATCCGATAAGAGAATTCGATAATTAAAATCGATGAGAGCCTGGAAATAAAACGGGCATGCGCAAGACCATCATACGAGTCCGTGATACCATCTTCTTTTGTCACTAGAGCAACGTGCGTATGCGGATACCATTAAGACCAGAGTTGGCGGTTCTCAGAGCAAGACAATGATTAGATGAGTAAACGGAAGTGGATGACGCGGGATGGTTTCAAACGTAACTGGGGCTGTCAAGTATACTACACCGAGCTCTCGGGATGCGCGCTTACCACCGACCAGACCGCCCAGGGCAGCGCCGGGCAGCACGAGGGAGCCGAACCAGGCAACGTCGTTTTCTGTGAGGTTGAAGCGCTCTCGGATCTGCGGCAGCGCTGGCGACGAGTAGGCGCACATGACGCCCACCGACATCATGGCGAGGTAGGCGGCGGCCACGCAGAGGTAGAAGCGTCTCCGCGCTGTCGCCTCGCTCGCCGCGCCCCGCCGCGGCTGCATTTCCGAGAACTCGACCACTGCGCAGGTGCAGGGTAGTGGAAAGGAAAACTTTCACTTAGCAAAGCATCACAGGCAGCTTGTTTGGAGGTGATGACGGAGTGAGGAAAAAATTGTGGCTACGATCCACGCTGTGTTCGAACCCGACCGCGGCGGCTGCGTTTTTATGGAGGAAAAACGCTAAGGCGCCCGTGTGCTGTGCGATGTCAGTGCACGTTAAAGATCCCCAGGTGGTCGAAATTATTCCGGAGCCCTCCACTACGGCACCTCTCTCTTCCTTTCTTCTTTCACTCCCTCCCTTATCCCTTCCCATACGACGTGGTTCAGGTGTCCAACGATATATGAGACAGATACTGCGCCATTTCCTTTCAGCCCAAAACCAATTATTATTATTATCCATGTTGTGAAGGTGGTTGGACAGCGAATCTGTAAAACGACACCCAATTACCCATTGTGACGTCACTCGAAAATTCACACACGTGACTCTACAAAGAGTGAAACCAGAGGCAAGTAAAATGTACTTGAGCTGTATGCTGTGTGCCTGATTTCAAAAGGGATATGCTGTTTGCATTTAACTTTTAGCCTGGCGTTTTTTGCTTACGACAACGACACGTATTGTTTCCAGGCGCCGTTATCATACGTTATGTGGTTTGAACTTCACACGATGTCTTCGAATGATCTTAGAAAGATCGACTTCGAAAGATGGCATATGTTAGGAGCTATTAGGTGACACCGTTGACATCATTGGTATGTACAGGAGTGTATGCGTATTCTACGTGACAGCTATTAATACGTTTGTTTGGCTGCCTGCCTTGGCTAAAACGCGAGAGGAGTTCGCGCGAATATTTGGAGCAAACGTGGATGGTACGCATTCTTGCCAGAGAACGATTTAACACTCAATAAAGCATCTGCATAACGAAATATGTAGTCGCGTCTGCACGGGTATCGTCGATATTTCTTGTAGGATGAAGCTAGGTTGCCTTGACACTTGATCTCTTTCTGTGTGACAATAACCTTTAAGTCAAAGCACCGAGAACACTTCAGCTTCGAACATATTTTAAACCATGTGACCAGAACGTGATGCAGTTGTGTCTGTGCTAGTCACCTCGAATAGGTATGTGCTCAGAAGTCAGCATTCCTCGTACAAAGCCTTTCTGGCATGCCAAGCTATGTCAGCGACAGTGTTCAAGAGGCTAAAGCTGTTTCAAAATGCATGAGAATACGAAGTCTCAAAAAAGGCTAATCAATTCTAGTCAGTATTTACGCATTCCAAAAAAAACGGCATATTTTTGTTTTCTTGAACAATTTCAACTATAATTTGAAAATGATGCCTCACTATGTCGACCACTGCGTTTATCACCAAAGGCTTCAGACAGCACAAAATAACCGAGGAGCCCTACACTACGGCACCTCTTTCTACTTTTATTCTCTCAGTCCCTCCTTTATCGCTTCTCTTACGGCGTGGTTCAGGTGTCCGCCGAGATGTGAGACGCCATTTCCTGCGCCATTTCCTTTCCCCAAAAAACCAATTTAAGTTAAACTACTATTCTGCACCCGTTCTCCACTTAGTTTAAAACTCCCTTTGTGCCGCACGGTTTCATTTATTTATCAGGCATAATTTTATCACACAGATTTCTGAAGACATTCAAATTGCTCAACAATTATAGTGAAGAATTTACCAAATCAACAGGATGTTTCAAACAAACCCTTTGATTGCACCGATTGGCTCCGTCGGTAGCACGCTGCATTCAATGCGATCACTTGGTGGTGGAGCACCCGCATCGTATGTGGGAGTTAATGAGTTTTAATCCCGATATAACTTGGAGCCAACTCGTTTTCTAAAAGATACAGGTAACCGTCAGGCAGGTTCTCGGCTTTCTCCGAGTTTAAGCGTTTGGAAGAAGTTGCCAGAACCAGCTTTAACCACACAAGAAACAAATTGCTGAATAGCTGACGCATTCTTGTCTCTAGAATTGATTTACGTTGCTTACCTCGCCCGTACGCAAACATGCCCCCCCCCCCCCCCCCACGAAAAAAAGCTCAAAAAATGCGAAAATGTGATGAATCCTCGTGAGGAAACTCCACTACACTAACAGCGAACAGCCCGTGACGAGCGGACGTAAGCGAGGGGAACGCACGTTACGGTGGAACGGTGATATTGCTTTAAAAAAAAAGTGAAGGGGCACTTAAGCTCTGCCTTAAGAGTATGATGCGATAGCTGAATGGGTTAATTCTCATATATGCAGAAGGTCATTCCATATACTTTACATTCATAGATCTCTGGGTGTCCTCATGCCCCTCCAGGCGCAGTGGTGCAACGGTTTAGCTGTGTTCTAAAGCTCTGTGATGGCAGGTGCTCCCAGCGGTGGGCCTTTTGCAGCCCAGGTTGCTCTAACCGAGCGACCAATGACTAATTTCCCTCCCACCTCCTATGGTGGGCAGCTCAAGTTTGCTCACTATCCGGTGGGCAGGTTGGGACGGCGCCACAAGTCCTCGTGACCTATAGTAGCCCACCTGCCCCCTAGATTACTCTCTGGGCGCCACCTACCAGAATCATGGCCGTGATTTCTCGCTCACAACGCCGACATCCCGTTGCCCAGAAAGTCCGGTGTCGGCGTCGGCGTTGTGAGTGAAAAATCACGAACATAACTCTGGCAGGTGGGGCCAGGAGAGCAACCTAGATGGCAGGTGGGCCATTATAGGTCACGTGACCTTGCGGCGCCGTCACAACCTGCCCACCGGATAGTGAGCAAACTGGAACTGCCCACCATAGGAGGTGGGAGTGAAATTAGTCATTGGCCACTCGGTAAGAGCAACCTGGGCCGCACAAGGCCCACCGCTGGGAGCACCTGCCATCACAGAGCATTAGAACACAGCTTAACCGCTGCACCACTGCGCCTGGAGGGCTATGAGGACTCCGCCCAGGGATCTATGAACGTAAGTATAGAGAATGATCGTGTGCAGATGCGGGAATTAACCCATTCACGCTACCGCATCATGCCCTTAAGGCTGAGCGTAACTGTCCCGTCCAAATTTTCTGTATTCCTCAAGTGCGATTTGTGGGAAGCGCACTTGCTGAATTTCGAATGAGGTCGAAGCCTAGCAGCGTCCGAATGTGACCGGTCCGTGCAATGGATGACGAAGAAAGCGAAGAAAACGCCTTTGTACTGTTCTCCGGACACATTGAACTGAATCTTCGTATAACTTGCTCAGATGTTGTGCTTTTTATGAAAGTAGGCAATACATTCGATCACTGCCGAATATTCGAAAATTTTCTAATACCCGTTTCTCGATTCGAATATGAACCGAATAACAAACATAGCCGATTCGTATTCGAAATTTTGAATATCCGCAACAGCCATAGTATTTTGTGTAAATATATTCCTGTATAGAAAGGGATCCATTTATCCGCCCTTTCCAAATCTAACTAGCCCAAGTCAGTATTCGAGTCCTCTCAGGCGCTGTCTATATCAAGACGCATACAGCCTGCGTCATCGTGCACTTTAAATGTTTCTCCTTTATGTGCGCGAACATCTTGGTTTACCTGACACTCTCCCTGCATGACATCGTGCATGACATCTTGGTTTTGCCTGGTTGCCCTCGCCACCTTATATCTTCATGAGCATTTCTTCTGACTTTGCTACCAATTGCGTTCAGATAACTGCATATTTTTTTCTCAGAAACTTGCGCTTTGTGACTCTACGAACGTGGCCATCCATTCACGTTTTCGGCAGAGGGGCACTCGGTAGACGCTCAGCGCAACACAGTTTATCATTGTCAGTGCAACCGCTGTGTAACACAGCTGTTAGGGTACCTCGATACCAGCGACGGCGAGGCTGGACATCGAGGCACCCTAGCCCTTGCCCAAAGGCAATGACGTCTGCGGGCGAAGCTGAAGGCGCCTTTCTCGTTGGTTGCGTTCCAAAAGTGAAGCGCCTTCAGCTGGCGGCATTTTACAAACACGTTCCATGCACGTACATCTTGTCGCATACGCTTATGATTAATGTGGGCTGCAGGCAGTATAAAAGTGTTTAGAATGCTGACGCTTCGGTATGTGGGTTGGACAATTGCTTGTCGCGTTATTGTCGTCGTCTTCAAAATAACAGTCGAGCAATCTTTAACGGAACGCATGATATACACGTGTTCAACGAAGAGTTCATTTACAGTCAAACCAAATGTGTTAACCTCTTCCGTGTCGTGTCATCCTTCTTGCTTTGCAGCGCACGTGGCGATCACATGCGCCACAGTATTCTCCGTCACGTGAAATTCACGCTGAAAGAGCATTTACCGGGAGCTTTGGCGGCAATGTAGTGCGTCGTGCCTTCTTTTGTTAATTCTTCGGCTTTCCTCACTGTTGCTCCTCTCCACAATTTCTTGTTTGAACTCTATCCATCTGTTGTCAAATACTCCGCAGATTTTCTTCATCGCTATGTCTCATACCCTATGAACTACATTTAGCACTGCGTTGCGTGTTGTTTATATGGAACCATGATACCGTATACGCGCAGCCTATGAAGGGGATGTCACTGTGTAACGTGCTGCTGTTAGAGAGGCAAAACAGAAGTTTTAAGCTGTACAAAAAAATGTAAATGCGACAAATATCTTTTATGATTGCATTCTGTGCACTTTCACCTTACTGTAAACCATTTTTGAAAACATTGTTTCGGTATTTATTTAGTGCTGCAAGCTAGCACACGTGGGCAAAGGAAGCTGTTTAGGGGATTTGAAAACATTTTCCTACGCGTGCTGCTTCTGCAGTACAATCCGGGACCAGTGCAGTACCAGTGTGGGCCAGGTCGCAAACTGTAATGAGGATGAAGCTAAACTTTAATTTCTCAGAGTTCAGGAAATGAATGATAATGTTAGCGAACGTATTGTTATGAGGCGATATGATCCTGCGCTTGACAGCCGTTTTAGCTGCTTACCGAAAACGTTTGGTAGGCGTACACACTCGAGAGTGTCACAGATCAGTAACACTCCTTAGCTCTTTTAGAGGAGCGGGTGCGACGTGACCCCTTTTGCCAGAGATTGTCACCAAGAGTTTCTTGACGACAATTCGGTGCCGCTTTGTTACTGGCTCCTCATCACACGCACGCACGCACGCACACACGCGCACACACGGACGCACAGGCACGCGCACGCACGCACACACACACCGTACGCGCGCACACACAAATTCTTACTGTCGCCTGATGCTTATTGTTTATTTAGAGTTGCCCTTTTTGAATCAGCCCTGCGCTTCTCCCCATTTGCCAAGCCACGAAGAGCGTGTCGGCATGAAACATGACACTTTACTCACTCGACGATGCTCGCACACGGTTTTAGGCGCAGAAGGTGATCCAGTCTGCATTTCCGCTGTCATGTATTCTATTCATGGACATTTTCCGCAGCGGCATTGCTAATTCTTTTCTTTTTCACATTTTCTGCGGTTAGTCAGTACTGTCGCCAGGACCCTGCTCTTCTTCCTGTGTTTCAGTAAGGTTCCGGAGCTTATAAAATTTTCAGCGAAAAGCTGTTACAAGAAGCTCAACCGCGATGACCTTTAGTGAATCATCTCCGCAGCCACGGGTAGCTCGGGCAGCCACGGGCAGCCACGGGTAGACGAAGGTAGCTCGAGGCGCGCGCAGGGCGTGGTCACGTGACAGGCCCCTTAGGGCAGCTACGCGACCACTAGCGCTCCTCACGCGTCCGCGGCCACTTCGTCTTTGCGGCTCAGAGCGGAGGCCGCGCGGTGCGTTCACCTTCTTCACCACGACAGTCACGGGACCGCAGGGTAGCCGCAGTCAGCAGCTGAGGTTCGTAGTGCTCGCCAATGTGACAAGGGTTGACAACGGGAAAATGGAGCCTTACGTTAGGCTTAGACCCGCCGCGGTGGCTCAGTGGTTAGGGAGGTCGACTACTGATCCGGAGTTCCCGTGTTCGAACCCGACCGCGGCGGCTGCGTTTTTATGGAGGAAAAACGCTAAGGCGCCCGTGTGCTGTGCGATGTCAGTGCACGTTAGAGATCCCCAGGTGGTCGAAATTATTCTGGAGCCCTCCACTACGGCACCTCATTCTTCCTTTCTTCCTTCACTCCCTCCTTTATCTCTTCCCTTCTGGCGCGGTTCAGGTGTCCAAAGATAGATGAGACAGATACTGCGCCAATTCCTTTCCCCCAAAACCAATTATTATTATTATTACGTTAGGCTTAGCTCGAAGCCGCTGTGCTCGCGATCAAACCGAACATCTACATCGTGGCCAAAAGAACGCAGCATACCATGTTCGGGAGGTACAAGCACCCGGATGATCTGTTGCTTGTGCCTGCGTACCACCTACGGAGCCATCCGCCTGGTAGACATGAACGGATGAAGAGTGTGCTCGCAAAGTCTAACAGCAGAGGAAACTCCGCTGCTGCGACATCTTTTCACTGAATTGTGCGTGTTATACAGTAGCTTAACTGTTGTGCACTCTTTAACACACATGAAAAGGTTAGGCGGGAAGAAGTGAGGTCCTACCCGCCGCAAATGCTCAAGGCATTGAGTTTAGTTTGAACCATATATAATATCACACAAGATCATCGCGCGAATGTCACCTCTTTCTCTCTTGGTTATTCCGTGCTAAAGAAAACGCGGGAATGCTTTATGTTTTCGATTTGGTTGCATGAAATGGAGAGAAAACAAGTTCAAACAACAGCAAGACAGAACAGCAAGTTCAGAATGACCGCAAGGACGACAGTACTTGCGCTGCCATGTAGATGAGTTCTGGGGTCGTATGGCTAGGCACCACTCAGTGGGCAAGTGACAAGATGATAGGAAATTAAAAATGCTTTGATATCGGCCTCTACACGTCAATTATATGGCGCTTAAATCACCTGTACACCGTAGCAATTGGGCTCTAAAGACACGAAAATATATTTGTGTCCTTCAGTGCTATAGCGTTTCTGGGTGCCCCTCGCCACGGAGACTCCGTGGCTATGTTGCTTTATTACTTAATATAATGTCACAGGTGGCCGCCTCGTTTCGGAGGAGGCGAATTGCGAAAATTTGCTTAAACGGGAGCAAAAATTGAATAAGCGTTCCTCTAGCTCAATCCCTTTTATCAAATGAAGTGCGCTAGACGACAGCTTACTCCCTTTCTACTCCTTTCTGTTTAAAGTGCAGTGTGCAGTGCGCCTTTGGGATCGTCAGCAGCGATCCTTACTCATCAACGACGGTGTGCTGTTTTCGAAAGTGGTAGGGACTTTATAAAAAAAATGACGTGCTGATAGAGAAGAGGACATTCCAAACTTTCATCTCAATGTAACGCCTTACGATTTCATTTCTTAATAAAAGGTTGCAACTAAGGAGGCATAAATATTCCAAATTATTGAAAACTTCTTCTAATTCAAGCCTTGAAATCGAAAGTGAACACCGTCTTGTATAAAAGGCGATCTTCCGGCTTTTTACGCCCAGATAGTCAGCATTAGCGTATTCGTGTTTCTGAGGAAACGGTGCGAAGAAAATTGTATTCACCAGCCTTTGACAAATCTCGTTTCCTTTAAGCATCTGACTAAAGGAAACTCTGCTGTGTGTTTTAAAACACACAGAAGAGTTCTCGTTTGATTTAGGCCTGGGATCGCAACAGTCACCGTTTTTAATCAAAGTGTATCTGATGCTTCTGAGCGTCCGGGTATGCGGACGGCTCATCATAGTAACTTTTTAAGGCTGTCATTTGCGTGAGCAGCGAGAAAATATTTAAAAAAAGGTTTAATTACTCTTTATGTGACTTTCTTCCCGACGATATGGTGATGTCGTTGCCTGAATTAATTTATCAGAGGAGCCGAAATGTCCCATTCAATTGGTTTTCTCTTTTACGGACAGAAACGGTGATGGCCGGCATTGCCGCTAATTAACTTTACCACTCGGGATGGAACACGCTGTTCTCAGCTGTGACTCAATATGACACTTTACAACGAAAATTTAGCTTTGATTGTGAGGGCTGAAGGACGCTAAACGTTTTTGTAAATGTAATGTACATCGAGTACCATGAAGCTAATCGCCACTTCACTGCAGCAGAGAAATTTATTGAAGGCATATATCTGTGAAGGACCTTTCATTCTAAAAAAAAGAACATAAATTAAACACAGTGAACCGAGCGCAAATAATTTTTCGATGTGATTAGAACTTTACAGTGATGACTACTGCAGGTCGGAAATGCACAGAAACCGCAACCCATTCCCACACTTGTCAATGTCTTAAGATGTCCTCGTTGCAAAAGCGTACACGTGCACAACAGCATGACAGCGTGAGCGTGAGGTGAACATCGGGACGATTAGCATTTGTGTAAAGCTAACCGAATCTGTGAATTCTGTCTTTAAAACGACAGATCAGCTCTTGTAATGGTATTAAGCCTGTCTAGAAAACAGCCACGTTATGTAAGCACTACCACCAAATTTAAGCAGTGGGCGAAAGGCCACAAATCGCAGGAGTCTTTATAGCGCATTGGCGCATCCATACTGTGGACTGTAAATGCAAAGAGTACAGACAAGCGCGGAGAAATCTTTGGGTTCTGGTGGGTCGACATTAGCTCAAGAAAGACCTGTAAAGAAGCAGCAAGAACAACGCTGTGGTTGCAGATCTATGCGTCGCCAATTTCGTCTTTCGTTGACTGTAATGTTTGCTGCGGCCAAGTGCGGAGCCTCGTTATGGGTAGTTAAAAAGTTCAGATGAATGCTTCATACGAAGTCCCTGTCGTACCTTTAAGAAAACCGGGCGAATATTCCCCACTGCATGGCCTTGGCATGTCCGGCCCTCCGTTTGAAACTGGGCTCCGCAGCGGCGTGAAGTCTAGCCGATCCATTGCGTGAGCACTCTCAGCGAGCCGAAACACGTCTGAGGGCTCACAGCGTGAAATGGCCGGCACGTACGATCGGGGCGTTTTTATCTCACTCCGTCAAAGATAACGTATGTGCTGCAAGAGAATCTGACGCGGGAGCATTGTTCAGCGATGCCCTGGGGGCGGAGGGGGGGGGGGGGGATAAACGACGAAATTGCGTGAGCTTAGCAGCGAGGAAAGAACGTGGTGGAGGGTTGACTGTAAGGTATGCAAAGAGATCTCGCGCGTTCACTGCGATTTCTACAGGACAACCGATGGCAGTGGCGGGGATTGTGAGTCATGTTCCTCGGAACGGCGTGAAGCTATTGCTTAGAAAGTGCGCGTTGGCAGTATACACAGCGGTGAAGAAAAAAGGTGTGATGTTTTAAACTTTCCCGTATAAATTCAAAATATCCCCAAAATAATGTACTTGATGCAATAATGCTCCCTTCTTCCGCCAGGAATTGTTGGGGGCATAACCGTGTGCCTTCAGTTCGCTTTTCAGTTTCGTTCTATTATGAGCGGCGCTTCCCACCGCGTTCATTTTATATCTGTTCTAAATTATTATTAACTTGCTCTCATATTTAAGTGGTGGCATTTGCTGAGGTTACATGTATTACTGCATATATTTATAAGCGAATGGTGGAGTGCAAGCTGAACGTAAAGTCACCGAGGCTGTTCGATTGTCAACAGCCCGCGACCATAAGTCTGGGATGAAGCATTACCAGCTTTCCATGCACTTTAGAGCAGCGCATTTAGTGGTTTTGAATGTTTTGAAGAGCTAAAGATTCTAAGGACGTTTGATTTTTTTATCCCCACTGGGACACCTCTGGTCTACCAACTAACCTGTCGACGAGGACATTGTTTTTCGCATGAGTCAGAAATATTCTCGATGTCTTGTTATCGACATTTCCAAAGGTTTAGTCCAGGTATTAGGACCTACAGTAGCTCCATGGAGTGTGAGACGTCATTTGCAATGCGCTGAGTGAACCGCCAGAAGACCAGCTCAATACCCGCACTTAAGCGAAAATAGCGGGCTGCCTGGTTGTCGTAAGCAAAAAAACACCTGTTGTGGACAGGTGATCAATACAAAAATGTGATTTCGTGAGTCTAATTGAAGCTATTGCCGTATGCTAGTGGTGGTATTCGTTATATACGTCGACTTTCAAACGCATTGGAATGCACCTCGTAATGAACTTAGTCTACGTTTAGTTATCAACGAAATGGCACGGCGCTGATTCTGCGCTCATGGAGTTGGTCTCTTTTGTCGAATTCAAGGCGTCATGACCAAATAGGTCTGTCAGGGAATTCGTGAAAAGGTTATGCTTTCTTAGGCACGCAAGAATTTCGCCTTTGAATATATGTTTCAACAGAACGACAACCCCAAGCACTCTACAACGCTTCTGAAAAAAATGGTTGAAGAAGAGGAGGGCGGATCTTATGAAGTGGCCAAGTTAGTCATCTGGCTTCACTTGAGCATATTACAATGCCCAGGGGCAATATTCATCCCACTCCTCCCTGGTCCCTGTTCTTCCACCTGGACTGACTGGATAGAGTCAGCTCAACTGGAGGACCAGCTGGTGTCGGTGTTCTAAGCCACGAATATTTAGACACTTGATCTTAGTTTTTATAAGTGAATTCTCTCGTAAGAACTATGCCTGTCTAATATAAGCCAGCTGAAATGATGAATATAACCTGAATGCCTCGGAAGGTTTCTGAAGGCCTCGAACAGCCATTCCAGCTTTTTTCAGCACTGAACGTATAACGGATTTGCATTCTTCGCTGATATTTATTCTGTGCACCTTTCTCATTCATTTAAAGCTTCTTCGAGCCCAACAGGCATACAAAATGTTCCACGTAACGCGTTTATGCCGCCCTACCGTTACATTAAGCTCGTGTGGCCGAAAATGCTTCCTGATTGTTGACTTTTTAAAATACATGTTGTGCCCATTTTTGTGTTGGTTCATCTTTCTTCATTCATGTTACTCTAAATTTTGCGTTTTGGCTGATACCATTCAACAGAAAATGCTCGAGACTCCTGCTGGGAGTCATTTTGCTTTTTTCTTTCATTAACGTACAGTTAATGTTTTGGCAGGTCTGTGTTTCACTGAGTGCGGGTATTTCTATCTTAAGTTACTAAAGGCTGAGGACAGAGACGTACCAAACCATGCTTGTGGTTTTACCCTGCGGTTGGTATACAGTATCCTTAGTCGCTTATGAGCCATAATACACAACACAACACAACCCCTCCTTACGCTCAGTGGCTGATGAAAGTTCTTGTCGGAATTTTCAAATGTCGCGATGCTTCGTTGCGAATGCATCACAAAAGTAAAGCCACAGGCATTTCGTGCAAAATAAGAATAAGCAAAAGCCCACAGTCCAGCGTGAACACAGCTGTGTGCTTCTTGCTCAAAACTGCGTGCAGAACACTTCACTGCGTGCTTCTCGCATATTCAAGTTCAGCGACCTGGTCCGCTTGGTGCATTCGAAGCAAACGAATGCTTCGATAGGAGTCGATATATCATCGCTAGGAATTACTCTCTAGCTGCGTAATGGCGTCGTGCATGATGATACATTCTTCTGGTAGTGCTCTTGTTTAAGAAGTTAATGATAAGCAGTGGGTTAGCCGAAAGGTGATGCGTGTGCTCGCTTAGTCCTGCCGAAGTAGTTGTATCCTGGTTCAGTAATAATAATTGGTTCTGGGGGAAAGGAAATGGCGCAGTATCTCTCTCATATATCGGAGGACACCTGAACCGCGCCGTAATGGGAGGGATAAGAGAGGGAGTGAAATAATAATAATAATAATTGGTTTTTGGGGGGAGAGGAAATAGCGCAGTATCTGTCTCATATATCGTTGGACACCTGAACCGCGCCGTAAGGGAAGGGTAGAGGGAGTGAAAGAAGAAAGGAAGAATGAGGTGCCGTAGTGGAGGGCTCCGGAATAATTTCGACCACCTGGGTTAAATGCTTAATCCAGCCATTGGCCTCAATAGCTGGCTTTTGGAAAAACAAATTGGAAAAAAATTGAATATGTAGTGGGAGGAAAAGTGCCAAGTCATTTGCGCCAACGCTGGTCACCACAACTTTACAACTGTTCTCAGTCATTTACACCCGTTTACAGGCTGCCCCACCAGCAGCTGCGTTCGTACTGGTAACTGTTTTCAGTTAAAAGTCACGTAGGCTATTCTTTGCTTGCCCTCACGTTTATTTCCGAAACTGTGTTAGTTATCCATGAACAATTGACGAAGGTGGCGAAGATTACGTTTCTACTTTTAAACGCCGAAAATTGACGCAGCCTGCTCGCTTAAGAAATTCACGCCGAGGCATTGACGATGAAATGAAATATATAGTCGTATATACGACTCTTGAGTTGTATATAACTCTCAAGTATGCAGCAGCAAATAGTTCTGAAAGGAGGACCTCCTGTAAATGGCGTCTACCGAACCTCGCGACATAGCTGCTAGATTCCCATTTCATGGCGGCATCTACCAGCCAGTTCGAATGTAACGCAAGAGGACCAAACGCGACGTCATGACGAGCGGTCGACCCCATTGGCTGGAGGTCATCCTTTGAGAGGCATTTGCTGCCACTGCGTTCTTGAGTTGTATTCACCTGTAGGATCATCGAGCCCTGTCGTGACTAATGGGATATTGACATCACTGGTTCACCAAGGAGAGGAATGAATTAAGCCCGAGAGTTCTGGTCGGTTTCCCGAAAAGAAAAAAAAAAACTCTTTGCGCCGAGCAACCACAAAGAGCTGTGCGCGGAACGCCCCGCTTTTACGCTAAAATAATCGTATAGTGTGCAGACGAGGTCGGTTTATAGACCCTTTAGGAACATGACGTTGGCTCCAGTTTTGCAATAACGCCGGCCAGTTTTGAAAGGAGGAGTGGGGAGTGCGCATATCTCCCAAGGGCCACTTTAAGCAAAAGTAACAACCTGCATGGTTGCAGGAACTACGTAACAATGATCATTTTGCTCACATACGCGCTGAAACTCGCGATAACTGCAGCTCAGAATTTTTAGAAAGATCTCTTGCATCGAAGTGGCGTCTCTGCCAACCGTTGAGCGGACTGCTTGGCGTAAGGCGCAACGTTAGCTGGCTTAAATCGCTGTCGTATACTTCAAAGTACTGACAAGTAGCTTTTGAGCGCAGCATTTTTTCTACTTTAGTGGGTTGCTATTGACTTTGTAACCACTGCATAGAACATGTGTTACTAAGCTTGGTATTGGAATTTCATTGTGTCATCAACCAGCCGCGGCGGCGCAGTTGTTCTGGCGTTCGGCTACTGATCCCAAGTTTGCGGGATCGAATCCAAGCGCGGCCGCTGCTGCCGCATTTCGATGGAGGCGAAATGCAAAAGAGCCTGTGCGTTGTGCGCTCGCAGCGCACATTAAGGAACCGCAAGTATCCTAAACAAACCCATAGCCTTCGACGGTGGCGTCCCTCATAGTTCCCATGAGTCGCTTCTAGAAGTTAAACCTCACTTACTACCTATAGAAGCGAAAAGCTCCACTACGCTAGGTAAAGCAGTCGTCGCGTAGGCCGGAGAATGACCTTGATTGACCTTCAGCCCAACAACGTTGGCCGTGTATGACAATATGTGGCACAATTATGGTGTCGAACCCTTCGCCCCTGACCTTGACCCATGACCTTTAGATGACCATTGACCTTTGACATTGGGTGACCTTAAGGTTGACCTTTGACCTCAAGAACATCCGATGGGGTGATATGAAGCCACGTGATGACATCCGATAGAGGTGTCGGAAGACCATGTGATACCACGTCGTAGCCACGTGGTCGAGTGGGTATATACAGAACGGATGTCGTGAGCGTGTAGCGGAGCTGCCATGGACGAGCCTCATACGCTTAGCAAGCGTCCTTGCTTTTCGCTGAATTCCAGGGTTAGCCAAGTTAAGCCACTGCCAATTTTTTTTGTATCGCCATCTGTTTCAGCCATTTGAGGTTTTAGTTCAGGAGAGAACGAGTATACCGCGATGTCGCGGGTTTCCCTGGCAGAGACAGCCGCTAACAGCGTGGACTGACGGCACTCCGATGCGCTGCAGGCGTGTCGCCTGGAGCTGACCAGTCTACGACGCCAGCAAGTATCCTGACCGTCACAGGAGACTGTCGTCGTCACGCCGACCAATAAATAAGCCCGAGTCACCAGACTGGTGTCTATGCCGCGGAGAGCCTTACATTTAGTCCCATGACTCGAACAACCTTAGATAAAATAAAGAATACGTTCTAAGCAATGTTTGTTATCAGTTTGTTATAAGGTTTGTTATCAAGCTCGAACAAGACAACAAACAGATAAAACAACACAAAACGAAGGCGTATTTATAATTTAAAGGAAAAGAGCCAATAAGAAACGAAAACAGAAATACACACACTCAACACGCGTACAACACTACAGTTTAAAGGAAAGAGGCGTGATGCGGTACTATCTAATGCGGAAGCGTTTCGGTACCGCGGTCGAGTTAAAATGTCACTGTCTGCAAATCTGCGTGCGCCAGCGTAGAAGAGGGTTTAATTGCATAAACATCACGCGAATTCACCTGCAGTGGACGCGGACGAATAATTTTGAAAGATTTGTGGTTTGCTATGAAAAGCTTGATGCAGACCTCAAAACGAGTTATTCGAGCGAAACGACTTTGGCTGCGAGATTTTAACTCGGAAACTCTGAGCCTGGCTATACTGGTTACGACATGTGGCCGTCTTATGCTGCTTATCGTCGGATAGCTACGAGGGCGGTCCGAATGACCGGCGCCAGTGCAGGCAAGTGACGGATCGCTTCTTGCGAATGTTAGTGCGGTCAACGTTATGGCAGGTTAATCAATGCGAAATTGCACTGGCTGCGCTCAGGGCGAAATTCGGTTCCGTTCATTAGCGACAGAACTGACTTTTAATTTGATGCGCACGCGATTTAAAATGAGTGACTAAAAAAAGCGCGGCGGCCTATGACTGTGCGGTTGTCGGCATGTCGCAGGTTTTTGTTATTTTGCGCGTGATTTTGTTCGGCAAAAGTTATATAGTGTGAAGGGTTTGATGTCCCATTGTTGCACGGGTGGCTAATTACTTGTGATTGATTGCGACAACCTGGGGTTCTTTAACCTGCACTGACGTCGTTCAGTACGCGGGCTTTTTTGCAGCGAAAGCCACATTGGCCACGAACGCGCAGTTTTGCCGTGCTCGCATTCCCTCCGTGCTCGCATTCCCACCGTGGTAGCACCGCACCACGTGGCCAACCAGGTCACAACAACTAGCCAGACAACCAGACTAACCTGGACTTGCAATCAAGATTAACCAAGGCTAACCAAGCTATGCCTTGGCATTCGCTACGCATATCCTGGTATAGCCGAGCTAAGCCACTGCCAATTTTGAATTTCCCTTCCATCGTAATGCATCTGCCGAGACCTGAATTAGACCACGCGACCATGGGTTCAGCAGCCGAACAGCATAGCGACCAAGACACTGCGGTAGGCATTTTGTTCAGTAACTGCGTGCTGCGTTGGTACAAAGATATAGTGATCAGCGCAACATTTATTGAGCCTGTTTCAGTGTTCCTCAGTCATATTTGCCGCGGAACCCTCCTTCAGTATGATGCTATCCTCTTTGATGATTACTGGTATGTGAGGATTAGCAGACGTCTATGATCGCGCGAAATACTACGTGCCACACGCAAGCTGCTATCGGAACTATTTTTGTCAGGCTGCGAGTGCCTGGAAGTGCTATAAAGTCACACTCCCGTATTGACAAACTGGCCTTACCTTTACCTTACTTTAACGCGAAGGGCGACTTTCAGAAAGGTTACTGAAAGTGAAAGATAAGGGGAAGGCCAAGCTGTATTTCAGAAATCCACCTTTCGGCAGCCTTACGGAAAGCGCCCTTACCCGCAGAAGTAAGAGGTATGGTAACAAGGCTAAAGAAATATTAATGCTTGTCGCATCAGTGGGTGTACTGATAACTTGTTTTGTATACTATAGAAATCAGTTAAACGTACACTGGAGCTGTCATAATCATTCAGTAGACAATATTAACTAGCCTGACTCAAAATTTTACGCATGTTTTACTCTCGGTCTAGCCACAGTGAGATATCTTGCAGCAGTAGACGGGCGAGGAACTCTTACAGCATGTCAGCGCGTTGTACTCGGCTTTTCGGGCATATACATAAGCCAATACGTGCTGTAACCATCGACATAGCATTGAGGGTTATACCAGTGGGCGAGCGCACGTCCGTCCTATGTGCAACAGAGACGAAGACATAGAGGGGTGTGGCATCTCAACCACTGTTGCGCGGCTTATCTATCCGCCCTTCCCACTCTCCTCCTCCTTCATATCTTACTCAGCAGATGCACTATTTTTGAAACATGTGGGAAAATTTTTTGGAAACGTATAAAAGGCAAGGGGTTTTCACTGATGTATTTTTTTAGAAATGGTTTGCAAATGGTTTGAAAATAGGCTGAAGCTAAGAGAGAATGACAGCTGTAATTTCATTCCAGATGACATGACCATACGATGCCGACAACCGTGAACACATTAATTGCCACCCAATGAAAACTTCAGATAAAAGTTATGAATTTTAAGTCTTCATCATTAATGCCTTCTTGATAGCAAAAATGTAAAAAAAACTTAGATTCAGCAAGAAAAAAATTAATTACATATTAGTTCATTTAAGCTAATTTTTATATCTTAGTAGCTAACGTCAACAAAATCATGTGCTAACACGCAGATGCATGCAGGAATTCAGGTGCAAAATTCAAAACAAGTCTATCATCTATGAATGCAGCATTACGACCACATTAACTTTAGACATTTTTGCCTTGCGGCGGGCTTTTGCACGAATTTATCTTTTCGCGGGCCTCCTAGTATCTGTGGCAACTAATGCCTTGGCCTTGCGTTGATAAATATGCTGGAGAACAGCTTTACTTAAAGTGTGCTAGCAGTTCAAGTAGATTTGTGGACAGAAATTAAAAGTATTCACAGTATTGAGCTCTGTATCATATATGCAACGTCGGACGTTAATGGGTTAACAAAGGAGAGAGCGCAAAAAAGGGCTACAAGTATGTCTGGTACACACAGTGCAGCAACTTTTTCCTTTGTAAGGCTGACGGTGATACCACAGTCATTGTGCTCAGTGAACGTGACTAGTTGATCAGTCAAGCTTGAATGCCTTACTTTTTTTTTTTTATGACACTACGGACCAACGGGTCACACCTTTATTTTACCACATGAGGTGAGCGCTGTTGTCTCGGGCTATCAGAGGAGCGTTTCGAAATGTCTGCACGTAAATATTCATTCCCTTTGTTACAAAAAGCAGGCACGAAGTATTTAATTTTTACTTTTTAATTTTTGTTCTATGCGATTATGCTCACTTAAACATGGGGCAAATATGACCGTGGTCTCTTTGGGCTCAAATCTTATCAGTCAGTCTTTTTCCTTGAAATACCCGAATCGTCGAAGCGGTGGTGTAACGCTACTGTTGAAATGAAGGATGGAATGCTAACTAATTTCTCATTTCTGTGTTTCCTGCAGTGATTACGGCGTGTTGACTGTGAAAGTAAACACATTTACCTTCGCTATTTTTATCGGCCACCTGTGGACACATTAAAATCTATTTTCTTGCCTTGCTTTTTAGCGTCTGTTTAAGACACGAGATGCTTTGTTCTTGCAGTATTAAATATTGATTTGTTAGGACATTCCATCGCGAAAAGCATCATGAGCACGCTCATTACTTCAGTACTTCAGATGGGTGCTCAGATTAAGATTAATTCGGCTTGCCTACAAGAAATATAGAACGTAAATAAACTTTTTTAGACATATATATTAATTATTTTGTCCGTGGAAACCTTACTGCAAGTGTGGTATCCTGCGACCTGAGAGCCCACTTTCCGATGTTTTTAGTAATAGGAAGACACAACCATTGAAACAAAAAGCTGTCAATTACGGTTCAACAAACCAAGGCTATTCGTCTAGATGCCTTATGTAATAACATGATTAATTCAGACTTTAAACATCTCGTTGGGCTTCACAATACAGATGAAGCATATAAAAATTTATCGATCACATCTTTTAGACATGAAAACAACACTTTCCGCGCGGGAAATTAAGACTTTGTGGGAAAATACCTAAGCCTTAAATCACACCTGAGCTACTTAAAAAAATCGTCAAAGTAATGGAATGTACCAAGGATTCAAAACAACTAAAGATCCAGAAAATAAAGGTGTTCAGGGCATGCCGAAACAAATTATGTAAAAAAGGAGAACTAAATATGGAGCGTTAGTTTTATGCTGAACACGACGGTTGCTCTCGTAAACCTGATCTTTTGTGTTAAAAGCAGAACACCATGTTAGATCGCAGTAAATCATCCCTGAAGACTGATACACCTAAAATAGGTGAAGTCGACGTATCAGATGGCACCCTTAAGAATGTATTTAATGACTATTTGCGGTAAAGTTGCAAGGATTTTCCTGCATCTCGATTTTTAAGGCTTATGCTTTGCAGTAACCAGTTTACTTCCTTCGGGAAGGAGTCATCGAAGAGCAAGTTCGGTCAATTTTTATACCATTTCACGATATGTCGAGTTTTGTTGTGAAGGTATGTAAATTCAACCTGTTAGCTATGTCACTGACATCATTAATGCAATTCTTACCCATTCTTTATCCTTTGGTTATCAAGGGCTACTTTGCCGAAAGTGTCACCTTACTATTCAAGAAAAGTGTTGGAACTATGTAAAAACTCTCGCCATATTTCTTTACTGCCTGATTTTTTAAAAGTTAAGAAAAAATATTCATGACCACCTTTCTAGTTTTTTCGACAAATGCAAACTTATACTCCAGCTCATTTTGGTTTTAGGAAACACAGGTCTACAAAACTAGCATTATTGGAGAAAGGAGTGTTGATGTTAACACATTTTGCAAGAAATATGCTTATACGTGGTCCTACATGCGGACTGCAAGGAAGCGTTTGACTGTATTAACCATTCCATTGTTCAAAAAAAATTAAAATTTATGGAGTATGTGACCATTGCTTGAATCTTATAGAACGCCATATTGGGCAACGGCAGCAGCACGATCAAATAGGAGAGCACTGCTCCGACCCAAAACCGACTGCAAGAGGCGTACCTTTCAATATCCGTTGTCACGTAATGATGACAGCAGTCCGGCAGTCAGGAAGACAGCCGAAAGAATCCCAAAAGAAACTCTTTATTGATCTGACTCTCGTGCACAGAGAACTGAATGACTTGGCGACAGCGACAGGCGTGCTTGGCGGTTATCGAACAGAATGGCCGCCACTCTCGACCATGCTCAATGTAAAGATGACGAAGAACTTTCAATATATGGCGTGCAAAGTAACCACAACAGCCTCTAACAAAGTAGAATCGGCTCCGTCTGGCTACGTTCATCCGAGATAAATCTGGTCGCATCTTTTGTCAAAGACAGAGCGATAAAACTTCGTGCCGGCTGCATTGAACATGAACTAATAACAATTACAATGCGTTGCGGTACCATAATAATTATTAATACTACACCGAGGCCAAATATACAGGGTGTGTCACGTAGTTTGAACAAAGGAATAAAAACAGCGGCGCACCGTAGCCGGGTGAATCCGACGACATGTTTCCCGTCGTGTGGCACTCGTCAGAGCATTTAAAAAATCTGCTTATCTAGTTTATTAGCTGAGATCAATTGTGAAAGATCTTTAGTATTCACTTTAAGGTGACGCGTTTCGTGAAGCTGTAGAGGGGGTTACGAAACTACCTATCTAGGTTTTTGTAACAGCGTATCTCCCACGTAGTCTGTTTTTTTTTTTCAATGTTTAAAGAGAGCCCGCAGAATATGAAAAAGAAATCAAGGGGACGATTAAGCTGCCATTAATAATCTGACACCTAACTGCCATTCATAATCTGAAAGTACTTGTCAAATTCGCTTCACAGCATTCTTATTCTTCTACGTATTTCATTCTTTGTGATCAGGATCTGCGGTCATTGTCCGCCTTAAGCAGACGTGTTCCCTTACCACTTCCAGCACCTCTCTACAATTCGTAAGCTGGTGTTTTCTTCCAAGACTCTTAGACATCAATTTAGCTTTATGCGTATTAATTTTAGACCCACCTCTCTGCTTTGTCTGTGCAAGTCATTGATCATGGATTGCATTTCATCTTCTGAGTGACTTAGCAAAGCAATATCATCAGCGAATCCCAGATTAATAAGGTATTCTCCATTTACTCTTATCCCCAACTGTTCCCAGTCCAGCTCTCTGAATAGCTCCTCAATACCGGTGAATAGCATTGGAGAGAGCGTGTATCCCTTGCCTGGCACCCTTATTTACTGGAATTTTATTCCTGTCTTTATGGTGGACTGTGGTGGCTGTGCAGCCGTTACAGATATCTTCCAGTACTGTTACATGAGGCTCTTGTACGTCCTGATTCCGTAATGCCTGCATGGCTGTTGAGTTTTCGACTGAGTTAAATGCTTTCTCGTTGTCTGTGAAGGCTATATATTGGGGTCGGTTATATTCTGCGCATTTCTCTATCATCTGATTGATAGCGTGAATATTGTCTATTGTTGAGTAGCCTTTGCCAAAGCCTGCTTGGTCATTTGGTTGCTTGAAGTTTAAGGTGGCCCTCATTAGATTCGGGATTAGTGGTGGGTTGTTCGTTGTTTGTGCTTCAGGTGCGGAGGGGTGAGGGGGAATTTGGAGAGGGGGTGCGGGGTCGCTATTGCTGAGGAGCCCACTCCTCATACCCCCCCCCACCTGGACTCAAAGGATCGTCTCTTTCCGTTTCCTGTCTATAGCCTCTGCTCCATTGCCATAAAATGTTGTCCGCAAGTATAGTTGGCTCAAACCTAGTTGAAATTTGGCATTCCGTCGCGCACGCAGAAGTTCACAACATCGTCGGAGTTCATGATGCGAAACAAGTCATCGGTCGCGAGGCAGTTAAGGGGCTTCTTTAAGAACAGTACCATCTCATGTTGCCGCGTTCCTCTCTCGAACACAATGGACCGAAATAGGCATGTCAGGTTTTTGTGAACTTGATGGTGAAAAAAACCAGCAGTTCAAGGTGCTTGTTCTCGTTGAAAGTTCACAACCTACCGGGCACCAACGACGGCAGCACTGACGCGTTACAACTCTGTTACTCCCTACCGCTCCCAGCATTGTTGCAAAGCATCGGAGATTGTTGCTGATAGTGTTCACACGGTAAGGAGGTCGCCTTCATTAACTAGTATAATATTTCGTTTAACGCCTTGCTGGAGCTTGTAACTTTCTAGTTATTTATCTATTTATTTTTGCACTCTCAGGGCCCGGGGGCATTACCGAAGGGAGTGGAGATACATAAAAAATGCAAATTAAACAGCAGCAACAAAAAGAGTAGCAAAGGAAAGAGCAAGTACATAGAAATAGGCGCAAAACACGGGAAGAAAATCACGTTTATAAATGCAGCTGAGATACATTAAAAACAATGTTCAGGCAGCAAAGGGCAAAATTCAGACTGTGACAAGCACATACACATTCAGATAAAAACAATGGCTTTACGAAATGCGTTATTATCTGTTATAAGAGCGATGTCATGCGGGAGGTGATTCCAGCTGACAATAGCCCTAGGTATGAATGAGTCATGAAAACGGTTTTTGTGAAAAGATGGAATCACAACTTTATGGCGGTGATCAATCTATGCGGAAATATAAGATGGTCTTGTTAATATTATTTTTTTAGATAGCTGTTGTGGTATATTTTTGGAAATGCATAAAGAAGCTACAGACCTACGATAAGATAGAAGTGAAAGGGACAAACTTGATTTCATTGCAGTTACGCCACTTGTTCGGTAATGGCATGAAAGTATAAAACGACAGGCGAGGTTCTGCACAGCTTCCAAATCGGAAATATATAGTGACCCAATGCCAGGGCTCCAGACAGATACAGAATATTCTAATTTCGAGCGTACCAGTGCTTTTAAAGCAAAGTTTTAATGAACTTGATGAACGAGAGAAATTTCTACGAAGATGCCCAAGCATGCGGTTGGCGTTATCTATGATGTAGTCAGCGTGAGTTTTCCGAGTCAGGTTAGAATTAACGTAGACACTCAAACACTTATAAGATAACACAGTTTCAAGAGAAACATCGTTACTGTGATAAGTAGAAGGTGAATATGAATGTACGAGAAATGTGCAGATGCTCACACTTATTAACGTTTAGTTTCGTATTCACGTCTGCAATCCCTAGACCGTGCTCTTTAGCTCTGACTTGTACCCAGCCAACCACGACGTGAAGTCACTTTGCTGTGACGGCCGTGGCTCAGTGTCGCATTCACAAACCATCCCAATTTTGTTATGGGTATGGTGGATAGTTCTGCATGTGCTATCTGCAGGTGCGACGAGACCATAGCGCATATTGTCTGTGCATGCCCTGTCTATACAGTGCGGAAGGGCAGTCTCTGCCGTTTGCTTGGAGTGCCTTGATCCACGCCTGCTGACATAGATGAGGATTCTAGACTATGGCTGCGGCGATCGTCGGCGGTGAAGGCCTGCGAGGCACTACTCCATTCCTCGAAGGTGCCGGGCTTGCATGATAGGCTATGACTTTGCCACACGCTAGTCATTTCTCCTTCACGCTTATATCCTCTCATCCCTTTCCTCCAGTGCAGGGCAGCAAGCCGGTTTCTTGTCCGAATTAAACTCCTGCATTTCCTTCTCCTTCTTTCCCTAGCAAAAGAAGGTAGCATTTTCATCAGTTGTTTCAGTGTGATTGTCGACGTGTCTTTAGATACGAAAATGATTTCTTTGATTTTGCTAGACAGCAGCGCAATGTCTCGCCGTGAGGTAGACATGCTAAAGGTGTTCGAAGAAAAGGATCTCGGCCTTGCTTTCACTTTGAAAGTGCCTCTAGGCAATTCCCTGGCTTTTCTAGATATAATACTCAGCTTTTTCTTTGAGCATGTCTGCTGGGTTTACGAGCCTAGGTCAGTAAAACCGATATTCAACTACAGATGTGGTCAGTCAAAAGCTGTCAAGGACGCATTGCTCTTTCTGTCTTGAGAGCGGCCCTAAAGCTTGCAATATCACTTTGACTGGACCTCATCAAACGTGTGGCTTGAGGCGTCGGTCAGTACAGTCTAATCGACATGTTGGCGTGCGGTTTTGCAGCATTGCAGTGACAATCATGAACAACTAGCATCTGCTGCTAATTTACCTGGCAAAGGCGTTCGATCGAGTGTGCCATTCATTCCTTTTTTCTCTTTTAAATCGCGTCAATGTTGATTTAATTCTTTCTATTGGGATACGCCTTTGTTACAAGACCTGTTCCACGCGCTTGGTTGTAAATGGCTGTCTCGCAACCAGTCTATATTCAGTGCTGTGTGAAACAAGGTTGCCCACTGGCCCCTGTCCTGGTCGCACGACACTTGGAGCCACTTTGCAAAAGTGCAATAAACGAGTGCAGCCGTCAGTGGTTTCCATATTATGGGTTGTGAACTGAATATTTTAGCCTATACGGGTGATCTCGCGCTTTTCTGCGCTGATAAGCCGAGCATCGATGAGGTCATTCGTTTAACGGAGGAGTTTGGTTCAAGTCAGAGCTCGGATTAATCGTTCTAAGAGTTGCGGTCCCTGGTTTGGAATGTGGGGATCGCACCTGCTGAATACGCAATGGACACGTAGGCCACCCGAGTACCTGGCGTCCCTTTAAGTGCCTGTAAGCATAGTGCACATTACTGGAAAGACCACGTGCCAACTCTTCGGCGGTATGCTCAGACTTTTGTGCCCCATGGTCTCTCGATTTTTGGCAGGGCGACCGCATGTAAGTTCTGGATTTAAGAGTGCATTTAAAGAAAATGGCGAATTTATATATAATACGATAAAGTGGTCTTGGTTTTTTGGCGTTTAACGTCCCAAAGCGACTAAGGGTACGAGGGACGCAGTAGCGGAGGGCTCCGGATAATTTCGACCACATGGGGTTCTGTAGCGTGCACTGACATCGCATACTACACGGGTCTCTAGCATTTCGCCTCCATCGAAATGTGACCGCCACGGCCGGCCATCGTACCCGCGTATTTCGGGCTGACGGACTGCTTAAAGAAAACAGATGGAAGAAAAAAAGCCAAGCCTAGTGGCAAGTTCCTACACCCCGTGTTATGTGGGACGCCCGTAACATCCATCAATCCCATGGCCGTCGGGGTACACTAGGCAGCAGAGTGGTTAGTTTACGCTCCGAACGGCAAATACGAGCAACGATGACGGAAGCGGCGGCGCCAGTGTCAGCAAGGACTTGTGCAGAAACAGTTTCGACACAGCGACCAACAACATTGGCAGACGACGGAGGAGGACTTGAAAGTGTCGACAGAGGCGCAGCTAGGGCTGCTGTTGTGTTATTTTCGTCACCACCATCTTTGCTGTGATTAAAGGTCAATCGTGGGTTCAGCGCTGTGTGTCGCGCATCTTCCAGGCTTCATGCCGTCTTGTGCGCTGAGTCTTCCGTTGTGAAATGCATTTTGAAGTTTGTCCCGTTGGATAAAATAAGAAGCGATATTATTGCAAAATTAGATGGAGTACTCACGGCACCAAATAATAAAGTGCTCCCTTTCTTCATCGGCGTCGACATTTTTTCCAGAGAGAGCAAACATGTGAAGACGCATTGTTCTGACGTCGAAACCAGGAAATACTTGAAGCAGTCGATGAAACAATGGTGACACATGCGCCGAAGGGCAGCGCTAGCAACAGCCTTCTTTCAGTCGCTCGCATGCTCGCCTTCGATCCTGCCTACGGCAGTGACATGGTTAGACGCTCGACGGTCGCCTCGAGTCAATGCCTCGAAACAAATTCGGGGTCGCCCATATGAACTCATCGAGACGCGCGCTGCAGTATATCATCTTACCATCGTGTTCATACGTCTTTATTGTCTCTTTAAGGTTTCTCGAGCAGTGCGCAGCTTCTCGGTGTTCTCCTCGTTTGAGGAATGTGAGCATTTCTAAAGCATGAGTCTTTGTTCGGCGGATGATGGAGCGCTCCCTTGGATGCCATCCGCCACGAAGGCGCATCGAACAAGAGCTCAGCTAAGTTGTTTTAGTTCGTTGTTTTCGGTAGGTTTGCAAGCGCTTCCAGTCGCATAGTTCGGCGCAGATGAAGAGGCGAAGTTCGCAAGGACGATGACAGAAGATACATTTACAACGTATACACGAGTGAACTGCATACAACAGAAGTGAAGTTCCCGAGAGAACAAATTTTTGGGACCTTATTCGTGGATGTATACATATAGAGCCTAGGTGTTGCTGCGGTACATGCGAAGCATGTAGCCCTGCTCCGACGGGGCTGGACTCTTAAGCTTTTAGGGGCTTTTTTAAAGCGTTCATTAACGAAGGAATCGAGGTGGTCACTTTCTGTGGCCTGCCCTAAACGAAAATTAACAAATCAAATACGAGGCTGCCATCAATAAAAGGGTTGGGCACAGCCTCGGATCCAAGCTCCTCCTAACACAGCAGAAGCTAATCTGATAAAAAAGAAATTCCAGCTCCTTTTCCCCGGGGAACCTATCTAAGCACTCTCCCGACGGGAGTTTTCCAACCTTCATCCGCATTCACCCTCACCACGACACAATGAAAGAGGAAGGGGGGGGGGGGGCTATTGCAGACTCCAGGTTTATGGCAACTGCACGACAGGCTAGAGATAGCTGCCCCAGCTTGCTCGCTCTGAGTGAAGCCACCGAAAAAAGAGGAGCCATCTGAACTGCCTTTTACGAACCCGCAGAGTAGTACCTCTGCCTGAAAAACGCGCCTTTGTTCAGCGCCCGGGCGAGTGGAGCCCTGGAAGCTCGGGTGATTTTATGCAGTCCGTTTGGTGTGGCCCTGCGTTGCGGCGGCGTCAGTTTACCGCGGAGTCTCTGTACAAGCGACATTGGCTGTCTTTCATGTGTTCTTGCGCACACAAGGGTAGGGAAGTGAAATGTTGTTATGCTGTATACATGAAGGAAGTTAACAGTCATTCAAATCAAGAAAAACATAGAGGAATTTTTTGTTCTTAATTAATTTTATTAACGGTTATCATTGGTACACATCCAGTTCATCAAATTCCAGTGCGCATCTACGTTTTGAAGCCCTGTTTTACACGATTGTGAGAGGTGCTGTGCGTTCGCTCTGCATAGCAGTTTGTGTTGCATGGGGACCGCTATACAAGAGCGTGATTCGTGCATTTAAATTCAACAAGAAATTGAGGAAACGGCGCTTCGTTAAGTACTCCGCATCAATCGCAACGCCAAGAAACCTCGTAGACTGAAAGATTGCCGTTGCTGAAAATATTTAATACTGGATGGGTTTTCCGTAGTAAGGCCATCTGCCGAAGAACGCAAGGCCTGTGATGACCAAATTCGGTACACTACTGTCCCCGGATGGGTGCCCGCTGTTGTCGGAGTATATATAGCGGAACGAATCTGTACATGTATAGCGGTCCCGTAACGGGACAGTTTTCCTACCCGTTTTAGGATATTACCTATAGCGGTCTAACGTGAGCTGCAGCAGGCCATTGTTCCGGTCCACCAGGGGCACGGTTACAGTTTGACTCTTAAGATTTAATGTGCTGATAATAGCAACTAAATTTAAAAGAGGAAAAAGAAATGCACTCTTACCGTTCATCTTTGCCTTACGTGGGGTGTAAATGTGCTTGAACGCTTTCGATGCTGTTGAGCGCTGTCGAAAGATTGCAGCCGAAGAGGCGTGGGCCCTCCGCTGTAGATTGCTGGCGAGCTGGCATGCACACAATAAGCAGCCTCTTGTGATTGAGTAGGCGCTGCGAAATCTTTACTTTTATGTCCACAAATGAATGCGAGAGCAGTAGTGAATTTTATCCAAGCGTCTGCGGGAAGCCGAGACAAGTGCAACGCTCGCAACGAACTTTGACGTAAATTGGAATCTTCCCGGCACTGCTGATGTCGTGCTAAAGGCCAATGCCACTATGTTAAACCAGAAAGCGACAAGTGTCGGCCCTATGCCCTCGCTGTGTAGGTGGAGTCCAGCAGCACATGGCTTGTGGTCACGAATAAGTTACAGCTTGGCGGAGGGGAATTAATAGAATTTCGTGCAGTACCATAGTTTGTTTGTCGCTTCGCGGCACAAAACACTCGATTGTTATGAAGCGGGAACAATAAACGGTCTTCATGGTGCGTCGGCAGCTCACATTGGGTGCGACTCTTCGTGTTATTAGTCGAATAGTTGGAAATAGGGACACACTATGGTCTTTATTATTTTTTCGTCACTGTGAGAAAAAAGGGTCGGGCCAACAGATTTTGACAACTATTCAGGAATCATGAAGCTCTTTAATAATTTAGAAATAGTATTTGCTTTTCGATTAGATTCGCACCGACTTTTTACTGTACGAAGTATTCGAACTTCTTAAATAATTCAGGAGTTACGAAGGAGGAGGAGGAGGAGGAGGTGGTGGTGGTTGTGGTGGTGAAAGAATTTGACGTTCTTCGTGTCCAAGCGGGAGAGGCCCATAGTGCAGGGCTCCTGTGGCCTTGGCTACCGAGCGGACCCGGTTAACTAGCTGTCGCAGCACGGTCTCCCACTGGGACTGGGTGTTGTTAGAAATGAGAGTGGGGGGGGGGGGGGGGGGTTACCGCCGTGTTATATTCACATCTCCAGGTAAAGCAGCATGGGCTAGCGTATTGGCTGCGAAACCGGCATTCGTTATTGTATTGTGTGGGGTAGCACTTGTGTAGTAGGCTTAGGTGTCTGAAAGTGTCTCTAATTGCCGCCATACGACAGCCTCCTATCTGGTTAACTTACTGTGGCGAGGGCCTAGTCTTCTTCTTGCTAATCGATAGTATTGAGTGATTTCTGGGTATTGGGTCAGCGGATGGCCAGTATCCGTTCCTGCCGCCAGTTTTCCATTTCCCGGTGCCCGGAGGGCCCTCGCTCGAGCTACAGCGTGAGCTCAATGAAAATTCAACTTCATCGAACTCTCGTCCAGGCGTCGAGGTATTTCCGAATGTACAGTGCCTTGCACTTTTCTCATCGGGTAACTTGCTCATTCCTAATACAATCGGCAGCCAGCACGAGGCGAAAGGCCACGCGCTACAAAGTTAACATTTAAAAGCAGCGCGATTGGGGCCATCGAGAGCCGTGCAGGCAAGCATGTTGCAGCACTTCATGCGACTGGGCACAGTGCGATGAAGTCAGTGACTGCAAAGCACAGGAGACGAAAGCAAACGGGCGCCAGTGATTCTCTTGTTTTAAATCCCTATACGTAGGGGTTTGAGTATTCGGTTGAAACAGAAAAATACCGGTAAAAGTACGCCGAACTCAATTTAACAAATTCGGTTTTAACCGAAAAAGGTCAGAATTCGTAGCTAGCTGGCTGTTGAATACGAGTTACACCCAATGCAAGCTGAAATGATCGAAGTATAGAGAAGCCATGGGGGCGGGATGAGACGATGGTATTATTGGATAAGCAGCGAGGTTGTGCGATTTTAGGCAATGCTCTGCTAGCTTACATGTCTCTGCAGACCGGAAAGCAGCATCTCCTCTCCGCCCTCTAGCTAAGCCCTTTTTGTTGACTATCATCAATCGCATGGAGCGATTATCTTTTAAGTATGTTCATCAACTGCATGTAGAACACTTAGACGAAATCGTGCATGGGTGTCACGAAAAGTACCATATGTTCTCGCTACCATGACGATTCAGCGGAGGTTCCATCGCTGCCGTACACAGGCAGACCACGTGATGCCCGTCCTCCTCGCCCAGCTCAATACAACAACGCAACGGTAATATGCCAACCTAGTTCAAGTAAGCTTCCGCTTCCGTTTTTGTCTGCCGGCTATCTCATTTAACTTGCATTACTTTCTTCGTGGCGATAGCAATTCCTTCTACAAGTACAGCTACAAGAACTGTGCCATTTGCACGTCAATATTTCTGATAAATAAACAGTTCATGCTCACAAAACTCGCATGCACTCTAAGTGGCTTTTGACTGCACAGGGCTGTAACATCAAATCACCGAAAAAGTCACTAATTCATTCGTCGAAAATTGTACTCGCCGAAAAAAACAGAAACTTGTGTTCTAAAGTAAGCACTGAAAAAAATGCACAGAATCCTAAAATAAATTGGCGGTGGTTTGGCTCTGGTTAAACCTGGAGTGACGCGATAGCTACAGGTGGCCGAGTGGAACTTGGTCACGTGACCAATCACGTGACGAACCACGTGATCAGCCACGGCGCCGCGCCGCCAGCAGCTGCTCCACACCACGTGACCAACCACGTGACTGTGTGGCGGCGCAGCCACAGGGTGGCGGCGCCGCCACGCCGAAGGCTCGAAATGCTACCGTAATGTAGCTATCACTACAAAAATGAAAACCGAAAAGTCTAACCTTTAACTACAAGATAAGAGACGAAATACTGAGCACGGGAGCGGGACTCGTGGATGCTAGCCGAACGATCAAAGATGCATCCTGCATGAGCTGCTGCGTGTTGTTTCTGGCCGACTGCTTTGCTTACATCCTTCACATTTCTAGTCTACTAGAATCTGAATGCTTACTTTTGTTCACATAGGGTAAGGAAAAAAGGAGCTCATATCAGAAACATAAGCCTCGAAGCCAGCCTGCGCAACCGCACCATGCACACAGCCACCCGCGCGCATGGAAAAACGGAACCATGCCAATCACATTGTGTAGTTGGCATCTTTTCGTTCTCGCACCTTCGATGAACGACAATTTTAGGCCCATCTCAGGCCTTGCAGCTCATTGAAATCGTCCCGCAAGGGCTGAGCGGACTACGTGTCATCATGGGCGCTGCGTTTGGAGCGGGATCAGGCAGCAGACACTTTGCTTTCAAGGGTCGCGAGAATGCCTACGACGCATTGTGGCTCAAGTTACATTTTTAATGCAAAGCGTTAGAGCGGAAGTTTGGAGGAAAAGAGGCATTCGTTCTCGCACTAATCCAGTATTGGTCGAGAGAACTGTTACGTCACAACGTTTATCTGTGGAATGAAAATGATTAAAACTCGAGTTGAATTGACTGCGAGGTCGTAGCACGACTGCAATGTCATTAGGGAATATAAGGATGTAAACTTATTTAACTTTGCCGAAAAAAATTCGGGCTATTATTTGGGAATCGAATCCATGACCCTTGGGTTGCGATTCAGTCACGTTACCCGAAAGCCTTTAAGGCATTGTTTTTTCTTTAATGCATGCAAGTAAAACAGCACTGACAAGCTCGTAGCCTCATTTAACCAGGCCGCATCCCGCGAATCCGTCATACGTAGTCAAACTAGCATCCTGTTATCACACTGCCCGGGCATCAAGATTCCGGGAGACACGCGCATGCATCGAGTAAAGGCAGCCAGACAAGAGGTCGATCTTTCGCAGCTTATACACCCCGCACTAAAGCAAACTGTTCTGTGAACATAGGCTGTGATGAACGTGGCGGCTCTGCATGGCGATCTATCAAGCGTCTCTTCCGCAGGCTGAACAGTCTCACGAGCGCAAACGGAGCACTTTCCATTGTCAGCAAAAACCTTTTACCATAGATCGTGATCTTAATATCCTTTCAGAAGTCCGTTTAAGAACGTCCCCACAAAACAGGCATGATGGCAAAACGCAAAGCTATGATCAATGCACTCTGGCTGGTGACACAGGCGGCATTTCACTGACTGTACCACAAACGCCTCCTTAGCACAAAACCACGTTTTGAGATGCAAAGTCGACGTGCGAAGTTTAAAAAGGAGTCTTCGTGGCTGATTGGACGCATATCCGTTGCACCCGCTTTAATACATTGTTGTCTAGAAATGCGAGGTATACGGCTGCCAATACATCGGTACAAGCAATAACGTCTCAATCATAACCTTTGTCATCTGTTTTGTGGAGAGTCTGTACAAGTACTCTAAGGAAAAACGCACACTGAGGAAATTTAATGTGTCGGCAATTTGAGAAAACGGCGCAAAGGCTCCTCACCTCTGTGACCAGTGGGCGCAAACACAATAGACAGATAAGCACTTAATTGTGTGTTAGGCATGTCTATGAAAACGGGACAGTTTGTGGTTTTTAAAAAAAATTGAAACCTTGAAGCCAGGTGACGGACAAACACGTGCTGAATGAGCTCCACCATACCTCAGAGGGAGAAACAGATTGCATCGACGCATAGGCTCCTCCCGAGACCACACAAAAGTCGCAAAAAATGTATGCATCGCCAGTACTTTTTTCATTGCTTAGTGCAACACGTTGCATTACGTAGATGAGCTTCGAAACCAAAAAGATATTGCATGCGTGCGCTCATGCAAACACAGACAGTTCCCTACGCATCCAAGCTTGGCTTTTTCGCCTAACGAACGAGATTTGAGAATACAGTGAGACCCACTATTACGATACTGACACAACGGAACCCACAAATACGGTAAATCCTAGGAGTCTCCATCTGATACCTTTAAAAAAGCTTGGTTGTGTACCCATTGTTCTAGCCAGAACCCTATTGATTTATCAAGGTTGAGAACCGCACGCGATCCCTCACAGAGCTGCTCAGTTCTATTTTTATCAGAACAGGAAAGGGCAACGCATAAGCCAATATTTTCATTTCACATTGCGATAGTGAGAAGCCACGAACGGCTATGTTTAGTATGATATTAAGGTATGCGGGCTGAAGATATAAAGCGAATAACAAAGATGATAGCGGGCAGCCCTGTGGAACCGATGGTTTACGTGGCATAGGTTTGGTCTGTTACTTTCGTCAACGGCAAATCGGCCATCTCTGCTCTACAGGGTCAGAAGTCTCCTGGCCCGGGTGGTATATGTAGTGAGTTCTACTTTATTCCTTGCCTAGCACCAGTCTTGTTTGAAGTGTTCAGTACTGCTTGTGACGTGGGCTTTTTACCTCCCAAAGCGCCGACCTTGTCCTAGTCCCTTGCGACTCCCCGCACTGGGGTTATGATATTTAGTTTGCAACGGCTGCTCACTGAGGAAGCGGGAAACGACCCGCCGGCACCTAACCTAACCGTGCTCCCTCAAAAGCAACGCACGCTCTGTGGGGCTGAGGTCGCTGAAATGCTGGCCAGAGTTTTTGCGAGAACTACGTCGTCGTGTTCGGGAACGGGATCCATCGTAACGCTGGCAAGACGCCGGTGCAAACGTAAACGAAGCGACGGTCGCGACCCCCGATGGATGCTTTAAACGTGCGGTGGCGGTAGCTTTCATTTCGGCAGCTGCTAGACCGCACCGCTAGCCACCAGAAATCACAGAGTCTGCGTTTACGTCACGTTTCACGTTACTCCGTCCTACGACGTCATAAGAGTTCTCCGTTACGTCATAAGAGTTCTCGAGTTTGAATCGGAGCGGCGGGAAAAACGTTTTCAACTTCGAATTCAAATTTCTTTGAAATAAATACATCTTTCGCCCCCGGACAAGCGGCAACAAAGCCATGAAACGCCGAACTATCCGATTTTGCTAACAAAAAAAAAAAAAAAATCCGATAGAGTTCTCCTCAGTGTCCCTTTAAATTTATCATTTGATTTCTTTTACTTTTTTTATTGGCAATTGCACTTCCTATTTGCAAACACAGTTATGCGTGCTCTACCACAAATTAAAGGTCAGTTTTGCATTAATTACTAATAAACCAAGTGCTCAGGTGGGCAAAAAGTTAACGTGAACTCCAAGTAACTTTGGATCGCAGAGGAATACCACACTCTACCACCGAAAAAAAAACGATAATTCATGAGTAGGAAATATTATTCTCCCCACCACCCCTCCCCGAAAACTGCGTTCTGTATTAAGCCCAAATAATAGTACGCGCCATTTTCAAAAACGAAAACGAAAAAGTCCAACGCTTACTTACGAAGAATTTGCAACGTGTTAGAAAAACACACTAACACTGCAAAAGTCTTTAACGAAAGCTATGAGCGGCCCCGACCTCTCCAGAGACAATATTCTTTTCAGAAAAAGAACATCTCCGTCGCGTCAAGCGAGCACTTTTCCCATCGTGCGGCGCCGACCTCCCTAGAGGCCTTGCCCATTGGGAAGAGGCCTTGCTTCGAAGGTTACGCCTCTGTGTCGCCCTCACCCCAGCGGTAATTAATCTCGTCGTGATAGGCGCAGTACCATGCCCGTTTCGGTGACTCCTGCCTCTTCTGTCACGCTCCTGTCTGCGAGGCGGATATAAAACACTTGCCTTGGATCTGCTCCTCTTTGCGTGCTATCCGGCAGTAACACCTGCTCCAGTGCGGACCACCCCCAGGCTGTCCACCAGATGTAGAAGAAAAGATTTTAGAGCCGCACCACCGGATGTTACTGGAATTTCTCGGAGAGTCCAGTGTGTACCTATATTTGTGAATAATACTTTATGCCAGCAGACACACTGTCGCAATAAAAAAAAGAAAGCTATGAGCGTTGCAGGGGGTGCTAAACATCGTACCTATCAATTGCTGTCTAAAAAGAAAAAAGCCGAAACCTTATTAACTCTTGATAACACAACACTGGGGTACCACCTTTGAATTTGCGGTCATAAAGCGTTCATATCGGGACAAGTACAGGAGGCTAGCGCTGCTTTAAAGGAACACTGTTTGAGGAGGCATTGACAGAAGGTTATAAATCTTTCGACTCCTCCTCTGTGCGCTGATGACCTTGGAACACGTGTCAGGTTAGGCGTTGTATCGGTACAGGTTAGTTTTCCTTCATATTCACTGGCCTGAACACACCTTCCCTGCCGCCGCTTAGCATCGAAGAAAAAGAAAAGGGGGCGTTGGAGGAGGCGCGGAGACGAAGAGAGAGCGAGAGGCTGCACTTCTGCAAGCGGTTTTTTTGACAGATTGTTTTTATTTATTGTGAAGCGCCAGCATTCCCATGATGTTTTTTTTATCGACTTTCGCACTCGGTGGAATGCACGCGAAAGAACGACGCCCTCGATGACAATGACAGTTTGGCTGTCGCGGTGCGATAGATATAACACAATAAATGATCGGCGATGCACAGGGAAACCGACGAAGGGACTTGAGGAAATAATTTCATGTGAGTCCTAAATGTTTTACGCAAATGGCTTGGATATGGCCTTTCATGTTGGGTCTCAATTCCAAAGCGTGAGTCAATTCGACCGCGCCAACAACGTGCCATGCTAAAAGCAGTGCGCAATGACGATGGCTAGCTTTCACTTTGAGAGTTCGTAAGGCATGCAGATTCCCAGCGCGCTAATCTCAACGCTCCTGACGCGAAGTTGTTGGGGCTGGACAGCCAGCGCATAGCGAGAAGGAGGCGAAGAGCAGCAGTGGACCTTATAGCGTTTAAAAAGTGCTTGAAATTTGCGATAACGAATCTCAAGAAGCGTGTTGTTAAAGGGAAGCTGAAACGTGTTTTGAGAATTCCACGATATTCAAGGATTCAAATGTGTGAAGCCAGTAGGTAAATTATGCCAGGTGTTTTTGCCCTAGTATTTAAAATGATGTCGTAATATCCATTAAGATTTGGTCTTCTTACAGCTTCGGAAAAGTGCGAAGATCAGTGATGACGTCATGAACGATGAGATTTCAAATTTGATCTACCTTCGCTCACACCTTACCCTGTGTCAACGCGGGCTTTGCCTTCCGTGGCGTTGGCCTTCGTACTTTAAACCGAGAGCTTATGGGCTGGAAAAGAGCCGCCGCTGTAGGTGACGTCATCATGTACCCCCCCCCCCCCCGTACCCGAGGCAATGCGAGCACAAAAGGACTTCGCACGTTTTAACTGCAAGTTTAACTCATTCGACCTCTTTAAGTTCGTCAATTCTATAAGAACCTCTTTAGTTGCGTTGGCTTTCACAAACCATTGCTTTTTGTTGCTTTTGAAAGTTTCTTTATCGCCTCAGAATGCTAGTGCTAAAAGCTACCAGGGACGAGATAATATAATGCTGCGATTTGGATTATATTATATTTTCCCTTCAATATGCGCAGTTGGCTGTAGTGTTGCCGCGCCCCCGTCATCGCTTTAGGCTTGAGCCAGTCACAAAGAGGAAACAAGCCGCATGACGCAGTTGCGAAGAACGAAGAAAAAAAAAAACAGCACCGTATCTATGCTCGAGAACGCGCTATTCCAGCGCAGTTGTGGGAATCTCCGCAATTTATGGAAAAAATTTTTGTTGCTTACTTTGTGTAAATAATAATTCAAGTATTAAAACGTTTTCACAGCTGTATATTGTCGACGTTGGCGCTACGCTTCTGCTTCGGTGAGCTTTCACGGCAGGATCTTGGCAGCATAGGCGGTGCGCTTCTGCACAGGCGGTGCGTTTACTAGTAATTAGATTACGGAGTCTCGTAACCGTCCTCTGAGTTTTCACAACTTCTTTGTAAAAACACATTATTGAGTATCGTAATCGCGGCTACCGCGCCTTTCCTTCCAACGACTTGTACGCTTGCGCAGACGCGCGCAGAGCGTCCTGGAGGTGTTTCGAAATGTTTGGCGTATTCCACACCCGATGGCATCGATGCGCAAAACACGGCCTACATGCCTTGCGTACCTGTTATGCCTGTTACGCCTACATACCTTGCGATAGTGTTATGAACATATTGATGGGAATGGACTAACCTTCCAATGCGCCTCAAAATCTTGGTTTTAAATTTTGTTCTGCGCTCACACCAAGTAGTTAAGACTGCCATATAAAACCAGTTTGGTGCGTTTTTGACAATAGCAGAATAGAGCGAGCACGTGGAGGAGATATCTGCTGGTTACTATTCGTTATGGGGCAATCTCATGATGTGACAAAAAATCGTGTTCATAAACAAATTTCTGATAAAAAAGTGCGCTTGTCCGAACCTTTTATGAATGATTCAAAGCGCACTGCACTGAATGCACTAAAAGGGCAAAAGAATGGAGCGTTCAGCGTGCAAAGGATTGAGAACGTAGTATTGCTCTCACAAAACATTCACACCATAGTCGAAGCTAATAGGTTGCCCAAAATCATTCTCTACGCCGTTTGAGTAAAATATTCGGGCTCACGGGATGATGGAGGACTGGAGGCAGGCGGTCGTCCGAGGCGCGAAGTCTCGGTTCGGTTGGAAGGGGTAAGCGTAGAGGCCTGGCGTCGCTCCTCCGTTGTCGATGGCCGCTAGCAGTCTCCGTCGGGAAGGAGTCTAAGCCGTCAGAGACGGCGGGTGTCTGGCCTGAAATGGAGGCCTCCTCCACAGGTCTTAGCGTTTGCACATATTCGCGGACCTCCCCAGGTTTGCGAGTTGGAGCCGCCACGATCAAGTACTTCGAAACTGCGCTCCTGTTGACGGGATAGCTGAACACTTCACAGCAAGGGGCGACTTGTGGCAGTCTTTTTCCTTTTGCATTCGCTTGTTTTTGTACTAGCGGCGAACCTCCTTCTGACGTTTTGCGTCACCGCAGACGTGCCGCGGCTTTCACGCTCCGTTCACCCTGTTGGAAGAACCGTTTTTGGCACTTGCCACGGAGTTCCCGGGTTCGAACCCGACCGCGGCGGCTGCGTTTTTATGGAGGAAAAACGCTAAGGCGCCCGTGTGGTGTGCGATATCAGTGCACGTTAAAGATCCCCAGGTGGTCGAAATTATTCCGGAGCCCTCCACTACGGCGCCTCTCTCTTCCTTTCTTCTTTCACTCCCCCCTTTATTCCTTCCCTTACGGCGCGGTTCAGGTGCCCAACGATATATGAGACAGATACTGCGCCATTTCCTTTCCCCCAAAACCAATTATTATTATTATTGCCACGGAGAACACTTGCCATTGAGAGTGCTAGCACCGCAGCTCACGAGAAGTATTAGAACACTACCGAAGAAAAGGTTAATCAGCCTTTTTTACAAGGCCGCTATGCGCATGCGCGCCTCTTTTCTTCCAGCTCGGCTGGCTGAAAAGAAAACCGCCAGTTCTTACTGTGCATGCGCAGTTCATGTTAGTGACAGGGGCATGCGACAGATGGCGGCAGCTGTCAAGCAAACGCGTCACTTCGCAGGCGCAGCTGGCTCCTGGCGGAACCAGATCGCGTCTGCGTCTCGCACGTGCGTTTGATTTCAACTACTAGAGAACGAATTTTCGCCACTCCTTAGGGGGCGCCACATCTTGTGAAAAAGGAGGATTGCAGCATGTTGCTAGAGATTTAGAGCCCGATTGCGCCTTAGAAGCCTTAACGCTGAATAAAACAAACCTGCAGCCAGTGAAACGAATACCGGGAACATGGGCTCACACTAACCAAATGCGATTGGATCAATATGCTTAAATGTCAGTCTTAAAATCTATAACAAAGGAAAGTACCTACTAGAAGCTAGAGTTTCTGGGCGTGACCATATCCCTAGTGGGTCGCAATATACCGGGTGTTTCAGAGAACGCTTAAAAAAAAAAGCAGATATCCTCTAGAGGTGAAAACTTTCAACTGCGGTGGGCGTCAGTAATTGTAAGAAAGGTGCTGATTAGCTAAGTAATAAACCATAATTTACTAATTAATTTTTAGTGAGCTAATTTTATCGTTATTGGCAGCGACGAGTTTGTTACCACGGAGAAGACGATACCGTATCAGTTTTTAACCTCTTATTCCCTGATGATTTTGTCTTGCTACATAACTGAGCGGTCGAATGCAAAGCATGATCGAGGGCCTAGGCAGGCAAAGCAGAACGACGGGCCTATAAATAATTTGAGGGAATCTAATGTAATGTTTGATACACTCAGAAGGGCACAACAGTTCACGATAAGCAGCGAGTCACTGAATGTTGTCGGGGAATGTACCTTCTCAGCACGTGTAGCGACCGGTGATCCGGACCACGAGACTGGAATAACTAGGGGGAATAAGGATGGGGGTTGATTTGCTAGCTATTCTCAGGCCATGAATAGGAACTTACCACTCCGTATTAATAGCCCTCCGAAGTAGTTAGTAGTGAGTCTAGATCAGCTGCTCAACTTTAAACTACGAGATGATGGACTTCTACTTCGCTGTGTGACACCACAGTGTCTTTTGCTTTCTTTTTTCGGTGTACAAAGGTTGTACTTCATTGCGCTTCTTCTAACTAATATGTCCTACCGGTGTAGCCGTTTGGCAGGTTTTTCGGCCTTGTGACCTACAGCAATATGGAATTTGGACTTCATTGCCGAGCTTGTATTGCAATTTGGGGCCGTATTTATTGCAACATGCTGTAGTCATCCTGTCTTTCGCGTTTAGTCGTTAACTGTGCTGTTGCGCTGTGACAATATGCATTCCTTGCACGTGAGTATGAACAGTTATTTGAAGTTGTAAAGTTGTATGAGATCTGACCGGTGGGAAATGGCTGAGAGAAAAAAAAACATTATTATAACAGGAATCCGGAACACGCAGGACCCTGGGTCCCCGCACGACCCTATTGCACTCGTGTGTATGTTCCTGGCATGGCATATGGGGTTCAGCGTCCCAAAGCGACTAAGGCTATGATGAATCTGGAAATTTGGACCACATGGGGTTCTTTAACCTAAGAGTTCATGTTCTTAAGATTCATGACATTGGCGGTCCGGCTGGCGGCGGTGGTCTGCACGGCCGGGTACTCCGAGCGCAGCAGGGTCTACCAATCCTCTCAGGTCTTAGGGCGGGTACGCACAGGTGATGGAAAAGGTGGGTACGAGCTCTCTTTAGGCCTGCTACTCAGCTTCCATGGGATGAAATGCTTGGGAAAACGGGTCTTTGGATCGACCGTAAAGATGCGAAAAACCTAGTGCCATGGCGCTCTTTGGCCACAGATGCCCGCGCGCCATAAAAAATTATCATCAACTGCTTTATCTCGGGCTTCTATTCTGCTTTTTTTTTTCCCGCTTACTCTTCGAATAAGTCCTAATTCATTCTATTTACACCTATTCTGCTCAGACGCTTTTTTTGCGCAGTCGACCCAGCGCGTGTAATAACTCACTTTCATGATTTGAAACCTGTTGCCTTATTCTCTCTTCCAGCAGGTGTTTCTTCGCCCATTTGTCGCTTCTAGAATTTTATCTGGCCGCAGTGGTGCCAAAGCGTGCATCGCGGGATGTTCAAATTTATTAGATTATTGTTTTAAAATGTCTTGAGTACCCTGCATGCTTTCACTGCTTTATTGTTCAACCTTGGGGAAAAAGAAATTAGTTCGAATCAAGGCGCACTATACATGTACTACACTGTCTCGGGCCTTTTTGCGTGAAACACACCCTATCGGGGACAGAAGCGTTCAGAACGCGCGAGCACTCGAAAAAAAAAATACTGCTGACGGCGTTGCAATAGTTTTATCGTCGTGTGCACTTCCGCTAGAAGCGATGGTCGTCCGAGAATTCGTCCAGAACGGTGTTCCAATCCTTCGGCTTGGTGCGCAATGCTCCGGCAGCCCTCTGCAGCGAGCTGCTGGTAAAATTCGAATTGAAATGAAGCTCGCCTGCGCCTTATCGGAGTGACGACATACGCCGTGAAGCTCGCCAGTTTGTCGACTCATCGTGTCGGCTGCTTCTCGGATCAAGCGCAAGGGAGGCAGATCAGACGCTTCCATACGAGCAGCTCTTGGCGCGCTAAATGGACGCGCCATTTTCTGACCACTCGGTGACTGTGGTGGCACAGCGAAGCATTTCAGCCAGCGGCAGCGCATCGTGGCAGCTTCTGTTCCCGATACTACATCCAAGCTTTAAAGTCTGTATTCAAGGTGAGTGGCGGCAGCAGGTATTTTGGCTAGTGGTGAGCCAGAGACCCAGGGCGCATGCTGCGGGTAGAAACACAGGGTCTGCTGTGCAATGTTTAGCGAGCCGAGGCGCTCTCTCTACCTCGTGACAAAAGCTGGAAGCTTCAACTTAAGTTACATTTCACCAGCTCTTACACGCTGTTCGTCTTGTTCAAACTTATGTGTTTGAAAGCTAATATTGTATTAGGGAGACGTTAATTTCACTCTTGGCGCAGCCAAGCTTGCAGAGATAGGTCACCCATGTCAGGTTTGTTCAAGAGTGATAAAACACCAATGAAATCAAGCCGCCGCCAGGCACTTCGCATTGGTTTAAGGCTTCTTAGTGTTTGCTCATGTTTCACTCAGATTTTGTCACACCGCAACCTAGGCACACGGCATAAAAGCATAGAAACCATTGTAGCCGTCCGCCGAGAAAGCGAGTACTGCACTGTTAAACGCGCTTATTTTTAATTTCGACCTTGCTAATGAAGATAAAAATAGAAGAAACTTCTTGCTACCAGCGTGCGGCCCCAGTGAAGGCATTGATTTTGGAATTATTGATCAATTTGAATTCTTTGGCTGGTTGCGATCTCAATAGCGTGGTGATATATTTAATTTTTTATGCTGCCTCTTAGCGCACATTTAAAATTGTGTTTCGTTTTCTATCTGCCATGTCGACTCCAAAATGAGTGACGACGCTGCTGCTTCGAACGCATCAAAGCCTATGGGCTCAGGCTTACGCAACGCATACTAGCAACCTGCGCAGAGATGCGCTCATAGCTTGTTAACTGAACAGTGCTCACGAGAGGAAATGAACACAAGCGACCGTCTGGCAGCACGTGGAAAGGGTCGAGGCCCCCTTTCCAGCATGCAAACCGGCTATGAGATTTCCGGCCCCTTTGCATTGTTATAGCACGGGGGAGATCTGTAGGCAGCGGCCTTTCGCAAAGCACAGGACTAGAGCGCTGTACTCACGGTTTCCTAACTTGCATACTCGCCTGGAGCAGCGATCTTTCACCTTTAAATCACTGTTATACAACCACTAACATTTTAAAAGACGCTGAAATTGAAACGCTGATACTTTATAGTATCAACATGGGCCGTAATTCCTCTGCATTCACTAAACCCAACCCCAAGCTAAAGCTGTCTATATCACCACCGGGAACATCTTGCGTGTTGCAGCAGGACCAACAGATACCTTGCAGAAGGCCAGGCACCATGGTATAGGAGGTTGGTCTTGGAAGAAGTAAGTACGGCAGACCCCAGCTACGACATTGCCGTGTTACGTGCATGACTGGAGGTTAGGCTGCTGCCATCTTGCCTTGAGGTTTACACTCATCACGTCATGAAAGATTTCATCGCTGCAGTCGACGAGAGAAGCTGAACGGAGTACACCGGCGCAGTTGATGACCACGCTGAGCGGCTGAGTGCAGTTACTTCTGACGAGGCTGAAGAGCTGCTCAACGGACGACGAATCACTCACGTCCACGTATATGGCCTGATGTCTACTGTCCCCTGCGTGGCATGTCATCTTCAATCATAACATGCTTGCGTGATATTAACTCAACCCAGAGCAGAAATAAATTCATGCTTACAACTACAACTGATGTGTGAAGTACAATTAGGCGACACATTTTCTTTGGATGTAACGTAAATGACCGGCTAGCTATTGTCAGAAAGCCGGAAGTAGCCACCAGGGCCGCAATGGGAGCAATGAAACGTGGGAATGAAAACTTAGTTAACTGGGTGGAGGCGCATAAGCAGCACTACAGAACTATGTACCAGAGACTGCACCAAGTCTTGACGTAAAAATATTACTCCTAAAACAGCGCACAGGACAGAGAACAAAGGGACCTGTGTTCTGTCCTGTTTCCGTAGCGCTGTTTTATGAGCAACTATGCAAAAATTAACTCGACCAGTACGCCGCGTCAATCAAAGATAAAAGAAAGCAGAAAGCGCCAGTATATGATCTGACATCTTGTTGGATGCTGGGTACGAAGAAGCATTTTGCGCACTGGTTTGTTTAAGGCTGGAATGACGTAGAGGAAGGAGGGGCAAGAATGCTGTTTAGATAAGATTCCTGTTGATTACTATCTACAGGAGACGAGTGAACGCAATCAAACGGCAACAAGGAATGGAATAAAGTAAGATTGGAACGTGACAGATTCCCCGCGACAATGGCAGAACACAACATGCTGACATGGCTGTAAAAATGTACTACAGTTATCCGGTGCAAGTTATTCGCCCAGTTCGTTCACACGGGTCACATTCCACAATGGTCACACTGGGAGCAGAGGCAAGTCGGTCGTGCATTGTCTGGACCGCAAAACTTCAACACTGGGCACCAGGGATCCCTGGTCTTAGTGACCAACTAGAGACACCACTATCCAATACAAAGGCTAAATAATTACTGTATGGTCCCTTGGCTGTCTTTTTCTGTGTACATTAATCCATTTCAGTAAATATGCATTCCTACCCGTTACAACATCTTCACTGAGACTGAAGTAGAGAATCTCTCGTTACCATCCTACTACCTGGCAAACCTTTCACCGGCGCCAGCTAGACGTTCTTCACTGCATAAACGTCGATATATTTCTCCAGTGAGCCCTGTCTATTCTTGACCATCTTCGCCATGCATGCATGCATGAATTGCCCCGAACATCATACTAATCTGGAACATTCCCTTTTTCTCAGCCCGTTACCATTTATTTACCCTTTCATTCCAATCACGGCATTCCCCCAACGTAGCGGGGCCCAGATAGCCTGGTACGAGCTGACTGACCAGCTAGCCTAGTGATGCGGACACAGGACATTCTCGTTTGTTACAGCTGCATTGAAATGAGTTCTTACTCATGCACACAACGTGCAAGTACGACGATATCATGAAACGAAAGTGCATGACAAGCCTTGGAGGCATATGGCTGTCTGCTGGGGTCACAGTTCAGGCACCATGTTACTAGTTTGGGCTTCGGTGTAGAACCAACCATAGCCTGTGGCAGCAAGAAACTGGGGATAAGCAGACGTAACTCCGCCCGCGCAGTTTGTTTCAGTTTCAAAGCTGCATGTTTAAGCCGAGGTTTCCTGTTCTCCTGCCAGAATAAAATTAGGTCCACGTACCTTGCTGTCTGGTATACGAGTATTTATTTTGCTTTTGCTGTCGCCTTACTTGCAGCCTATCATCTGATACTACTAGAGTCCGAAATAAACGAGTCATATTAATTCTATCTGGTATCAAGACACGCTGCTCATTAAACTCTATGTGCAAGTCTTACCTGCCAACATGAAAGAGTTTGGGAAGACCTGTGGTTACTGCAGCGCCAATAGCCTTTAAGTTGCCCGATGTAACTCCGAAAGTAATGTCGCATAACTAAACATCAGTAACCAGACTTTCCTCTACTTCCTGTTTATTACACCGCAGCGGTTGCCTCGTGGGTTGAGCATCTGCGTCGCACGCGGTTGTTATGGGGTTCGATACCCAATGCTGCCGGGTACCCACTGGAGAAGCAATAGGTGCAGGCATTACTTTGGCCTAGTGCTTGACTTATCTACTGACCAGGGTGAAATGTTTGAGAGATGCGTCTTTGACGCCGCATTGAGTGGACGAAGATACCTTGTGCTCTTTGGCCAAAGCTGCCCTTACGACAATAAAATCTATTATAACCAGTTTTTGTTTCTTGAAGTAGACGTAGCATAAAGAACACAGAAAATTTATAGCAGTTTATTTCTAGCAACTTGAACGTCAGAGCAAAGTAGCGCGAGGATGTTCTACGGTATGCAGTTTACAAGGCCTTCAATGCGGCCCACGTAACACTGCGTGCAAAGACACCAATGGAGAGCGCGCAACCGATTTTAGAGGAATGTATTGCCGAGTACTGCCAGAAGACAGTACTCATTCACATTGTTCGGCTTACCATTTACGCAACACAATTCACTTAGCACCTCCATAATGCCGCAGCCCGGTTAACCGATTACCCCCTTATATGTCACAAGCAGACGACTATGCTTTAGGCAGCCCCCTATACATAGTACTCAGATTCCCCGTCTGTCTTGATATACAGAGACCACATGTCCACAACTGGAAAGCGTCAAGGCCTTTTTAAAAATGATGCGCGTGCAATAAGACATAGCTATCGCTTTGGGAAACGCTTACTGGAACAGTTGCACACTATGACACCGCAACGGGTGGAGGCAGGTTCATAGTCGTATAGGACTAATTTGGCGGTCATACTTTAACTTTAAGAAGATCATGGTTAGAGCAACCAGGAGCAAGAGCACGGGCAGCATCGCCAACCGATAATTAACAGTGCGAAATACACAAAATATTTACAATTCAGTGCTCCACGACAAAATTTCACATGCCGTATCCTCCGGTGACCTCGAGCGCGGCGCCCGTTATAAAGGAACTGTTGTTGGGCGAACAAAGGAACTTGATCGCCTGGGCAACCTCGCAGGGCTGAGCAGACCTCCCAAGAGGCGTCATGGTGTCGTTCAGCACCTTGTACTCTTTGGGCAACGTGGCAGTCATAGGGGTGTCCGTCCAGCCGGGTAGCACTGCGTTGCAGCGAATGCCTTGGGGCGCTAGTTCCTGGGCCGCCGTCTTGGTGAGGCCCACGACGCCGGCCTTGGCTGCTACGTATGCGATGCTGTGGCAAGCGCCGATCTTGGCAATGATGCTGGCCACATTTACGATGGCGCCACCCCCTTTTGGCAAAACGTTGCCAGGGCTGGTCATGCGACGGCTGGCTTCGCGTGTCATCAGGAAAGTTCCCTGCATCGACATGTAGAACGGTTACCAGGTTAGCAAAAAAAAATACATTTCGACGGCACCATAGGCACCCAATATTCGCGAGATTGTTCAACTTGTTTAATGCACGAAAACGTGTCCTCGACGACTGCCAGCGCCTGAGAAACAAATACAGTCGAGTCCACTTATAACGGACGTGCCAGGCACGCAAACGTTCGATTCGTTATATCGGAAGAACATTATGTACGAAAGAAGTGGCGTTTATTTCTTAAAGCTGTGTAATGAGCCTATACTTTTCTAAAGCAGACCCAACAGCTTTCCAGGCTCTGCAGGGCGGTCATGTTATCTTCTCCGGGGCCCCTTGCTGCGAACAGCTTCAGGGACTGGAGATGACTAATCAGTGTTGGAGCGTCCCCAGCAGCTTATGGCAGTAGGCCACATTCCGGATTCCTAGCGCTAGCGCAGTGCTCGTACTTTGCGTTCAACGGCTTCTTCAGAACACGCGGCTCTGAGAAGTGGACGTCCGGAAATATATATTTCCGCATTGCCACAAATGTACACGCATTCGACCACGTGCATTGTAGACAGTTTCTATTGTTTGTGGGCCCATGCAGCGACTAAGGTAGGACGGCGCTCGTGGCACAGAATGCACCAGCTCGCCTGCACGTGGCAGCAGCACAGAATATGGAGACGACTGTGCAGGCTACGCACACCTCCTGACCAGCAAGGCACGAAAACTGATATCGCTGCTCCTAGACGACCTCCGATTTTGCGCGGTAGCTTCGGTTTTGACGCTGCAGCTGTGGTTGCTGTAGCCAGCCGGCGAACAGGCGAGCATTGGTTGCACTTGGACACAGACAATCGGCGCTTGCCCTTTGACATGCGCTTACTGGAAGCGAGAGGTCTTCAACATCTGGGGAAGGGTGTATGGCGCCGTCTCGTTAGCGATAACCGAGTGGCGTGGTCGAAGTTGCCGTGGTACGAGAGGCGAATGCCCAGTGCCTTAATGCGTATTTTGACGGGAGAACCGCACTCGCTCGTAATAACGGAGCGTTCGTTATATCTGTGGCAGTTATAAGTGGGCTGCACTGTGGGCCCTAAGCGTTCTTTAGCGCAAGCCGTATTTGCAGCCAGTTACATTATGATGACGTAGTCTCCATAACTGCTACGTCTTGAAAAGCATGAGAGGCAAGAATTCTAGTCTTGAGCAAGCCAAAAATGCGTTCCAAATTGTTTTCGTAAATCAAGGTTAAATAGTTTCAGCTACTAAAACAGTAACAAAAAGAGGGAGCGGGACCGATCTTACAGTGACGGGAGAGAGAAAGATCTGGAACTGTATGCGAGGTTCTATGTACTGACAGATTAGTGTCGTCGTGCTAGTATCTCACCCTGAGATTGACACCGACGACGTCATCGAAGAGCTCGTCGGTGGTGTCGACGAGAGGAGCCGTACGGATCATGCCGGCGCAGTTGACGAGGATGCTGAGCGGCAGAGGAATCTCTGCAACGGCTTTGAAGAGACGTTCCACGGACGAAGAACAGCGGATGTCCACAGGCAGGGCAAAGTGGTCATCTTCGCCTGCGGAGAACAAGAGGACAGACATTGGCTCTAATTTGCAGTCTGGAAACATGTCACAACAGCTGTAGCCACCAGTCTTCTTTACGGATGAACCACCTTGTCTTCAGCGCGAAGCAGATGAGGTGGTCTTAGTTGCCGCTGCGCGGTTAACCTTTTACCATCACCACCACTACCAGCGCCACCACAACGCGCGCACATACCGCTTTACAACTGCAGCAATATTCTTCATTTGCGGTATTTTTCTTTGGTGTCATCATTGTGGGCTTAAATCTGGTTCCTTTAAGGCAAACGCATCAAGTGTCGACCTCCAATCCTGCGCTAGCCGCAGTCACTTAATCTCCGTTAACATGTAGACTTCATCCGCCCACCTGACTGGCTGCCTCTTGCGAGGTTTGCTTTCTCGTGCAATGCTTTGTTAACCATGTTTTAGCCTTAGGACAGTGCAAGTACAATTTTTCGTGGCCTTTTCCATCAACTTCTGTGCAATTGTCTACGTAACCGAGCCGAAACAGTATCAGGCAACAAAATTATGAACCACGTAAAAAAAAAATGTGTTCCGAAGGGCTGAAATTAAGCGCACCTTTCTTTGTGTCTTATGTGGGTCAGGAAAGTGAAGACCGTAAGGTGGTGACAAAAATTAGTCATATTACACCACTTTATTTAAAGTTTGTGAAGTTCTTGCCAGTCACGTAAATAATCTGCAGTAGGGGGCATAAAAGCGATGAAGGAGAAGCGTTTTCGGCGCAGGAGTAAAAAAGATGGCCGCCCCATTTAAGATATGTACCAATGAAGAAGAACGTTCTTCTATGGTGCATATCTTAGTGGGGCGTATTGGTGAAAGCGTACAAACTGAAATTTGTTGTCGCAAGAAAGCTAGATAGCGAGATTCATGTTTGAGGCCGCAGACGGTGGGACATGCGCGAAAGACTTACCTCGATGGAATCAAGCGCGTGCAGTTTTCGCTATGTATAGGTTTTGGCGTTGTCGAAGCGTTAAGAAAAATCGCCAAGTTACTCCAGATGAAACTGCCATAGGTGTAAACAGAGGGCTTGAGTCAGGATATTCAGTTCTTCAAGATGTGGCACATCCCGGAAACAACGACAGAGCATGGAGTGATGATCAGTCTTCATCCCCGAAACCCAAACAGTTACGGACAAGACTGAACCGTCGAAGACGCAAGACGCCCGAAGCGCTTGGAACTGCTTTCCATACATGTCATTTTGTAGAATGACAACGCTGGGCCTCATACTTGAGGTCCAGTAGTTTATGACCTGAGTTAGTTTGTCGACAGACTACGCAGCAAGTATGATAGGAGGCGACGCTTGATTATCACGCCCTCCTGTGGGCAAGTTGGGTTCCACATTTATGAATTCCTTTGTGGGTTGTAAGCGGAAACGAATCAGCACACGTTCCGTCAACTCCAGTGTGCGGCCTGCTGGCTATAGATGTGGGCAGGGCATGATGCATGATCTTGCCGAACGCATCAGTTTGTTCAACTGTTTTCTCGCGAAAAACCCTGCCTCGTGTGCCGGCTGAAAACATCAATTTCCCCATTACTTGTGAGGTGTAAAGGGGGGGGGGGGTGTTATCTAAAGGTATAAAATGCCGCATTGGCTGGCCAGAACAGGAAGGGCCGAAGCCCCACCGCTTATGGTCTGCTTCACCTGCATTGGCCTCCCAGGTTGCCACTATCCGAGTTAACCAAAGGAGGGAATTTTAGATGTATCTGTGAAACGCCTTTAAAGATGTAAAACGATGACACCAACGCGAAAAAAAAGAAATTGGAAAAATAGGGGAAAAGGCCTAAATTAAAATAGCCCCGCAGCGGTTAGATGACATGAGAATAATAAAAAATTCACGCTAAAACAGCCTTCGTAAAGCGATTAAGGCAGATTAAGCTCCCTAATAAAAATTTGTCGCTTAGCCAGGCGACATTCCTCGGGTAGAGTCCCAGGCATTGGCATGCAGCAAGTCTTAGCGCAAGACATGCTGCGCGCGCCAAGTGCCGCACCGAGAGATTGGAATTTTTTGTTAGGGAAATGGTGTTTAAGACACGCATATTTTTCTGATTTGTAATTACATTTGGAGAGTAGCGCGCCCTCGTTGGCGTCCCACACAATGGCTACATCGAGAACTATGGCATCGGTAGGCGTAATAACTACGTCAGGCTTCAGTTTCACCCCATTGGGTGAAATGAAGGTTGGCTTTACTTTAACTATTGCAGTGGGGTGTTGCTCCCTAGCGAGGCGAGAAATTTGACGAGAGATGAAAATGTGGCGCTCAGTGCGAGGCAAATATACGGATTTACATTCTTGAAGTAGGTGAAACGTGGTTTCATGCCTTTCGCCGCACCTGCGGCACAGGCGGGTGGTGGGGTCAGAGCGATACTTATTTGATGGTGACCAGGTCGGGAAAAGATTTGGTCGGAGTCGCATCGCTCGGATGCGGTCTGCGTCCTTAAGATACTTGGAGTTATAGCCAAGCCATGTGTTGGCTAGTGGCCGTTTCGAATGTGCAGAAAGGACTTTGTTATTGTATTTATCGATATATTTTTTCAACCATAGTGTGGCGCCTCGTTTGAGGGCGGTATTCACACTAGCGGCAGCTGTAATGCCTGCCGGAACTTGAAATATGTCAGCGATGCGGTCGTAGTGGGATTGAAGTACTGTATCGAAGAGGGACGCGATAAAAGGTTCAAGACGCAGCATTTTGGAGAGCGCCTTGAAGTGCACACTAAGTGCTTTGGCTCCAATTGGATGAAACTGAGCCCTCCACACTTGGAGGGAAACCAAATATGCGAACTTGGAAAGCTCCGAGAAAGATGGAGAACCTTTTTTTTTTTTACTGCATGCATGCATGCATAGAGACCTGCGCTGAAAAACCCTTTTCTTTAATGAGCCAAGCGATATTAGATGGTGCATACTTGTGCCGAAAGGCCGGCCCGAAAGACGCGGGTGCGATCCTGGCCGCGGCGGCGGAATTTCGATGGAGCCGAAATTCTAGAGGCCCGTGTACTGTGCGATGTCAGTGCACGTAAAAGAACCCCAGGTGGTCGAAATTTCCGGAGCCCTTCACTACGGCTTCTCTCATAGCCTGAGTCGCTTTGGGACGTCCAACCCCCATAAACCAAACCATAAACTTGTGCCGAAAAACATCTGAAATTAACACGTATAAACGCATATTCGGCTGTCCACCGCGCAGAAAACGGAAGAGCGCTCGCTCGCATAGCGGTTCACTCGTTGAAGACGCGTACGCATATGCGTGTCTATATGAACCCGCACTAATAAGGGAGTACTGGCGGAGCAGCAAGCAAGCCATTGAAAGCTTGCGGCTCTCACCTTCCTGCGTAGAACGGCTACACCGATCCTAAGAGCACATAATGCGACTAACCTTTCTCTCCGTCGTTTGTTTTGCGCCGTTGTAATTACGAGACTTCGTACCGTCGGCTATGCTCTCTGCGCCAATATCTACGTATTTCGCCACTCACAGCTGCACGAATCTAATCGCGGCGTGACGTATGCCACGCTTTAACGTAATTTTCAGTCCCATAGAAGAGTTGTTTCGGTAAAAATGACATTTGCTATGAGGTGACCCTAACCTATAAGTCTTCTGACTAAGTGCTCCCCTTCAGTACCCCTTTAAGGCACCAATTTTTGATCTTTAAGCAAAGGTGACGTCTAGGGGGAGGAGGGGGGGCGGAAGGAAGCGCTCGGCACTGATCGGCACTTCGTCCTTGTATCTGAATGGTTTTCGCCGCTCTTTAAAAAAAAATGGTGGAACGCGAAACCTTTGTGAAATGCCGGTGGTGGCAACTGTCGTACAGACATGATCATGCTTGTCCAGAGCACTCGAGCTGTGGCCTGCGAACCAAAAGTAGCCAAAGTTGGATGCAGGTAGCGGTTTTTACAGATAATGTTCATGCTCAGTCACTGCCCCGTAGCTACACGAACGATAAAAGCAAAAGCGCAGTGCCCCCAACAAATCAACTGCGATAAGGACTCATGTTTTTTTGATTAAAAAAAAAACACGAACACAGCGCTTCAGTGCTCCAAGACAAGCCTGCTCACATGTGTTTATTGAGGAGGCTCGAAGGCGGGGGTGGCGGCAAGAAAAGGCTGGACGCAATGACATTGTGCAATTAATATTTCTTGAGTAAATTATAAGCCGGAAACTTCCGGAATAGGACATCGCTGTACGATATGAACAGCTTACAGAGCTATCACTGTGGACTACTGGAATTTTGGCTGGGAATGAAATTTACCAGCCTAAAGTTCCAACTAATGTTGATTTAATTTTAGTGCAGGTGGTTACAAAGATTATGTACTGGATGAAAGCCCAAAGTGTGAGACTAAATGGGACTTTCTAAATATATTTACCTGCATATCTACAGAGCATGGCATTGGAGTTTTGGACTAATTAACTTTTAAAACCGCCATAAAATAATACGGAGAATCATGAAATAGTAGTGCACGAATTGCAGTTAGTATTAAGAAGCTAGACAAAAGTTAGCGAAAGACAAATCGCACAGAAGTATAACGCTGCTGCCTTGAATCTTTGCTAGAGCGCGCCCATGCCTTGCTCCACTCCCCTGACGCTACTGACTGACGCTAATACTGCAACTTTCAAGACGCTCACCTGGTAGCGATGCGGCCACGCCTCTCGCAGCATCCAGCTGTTTGCCAGCGACGATCAGGGTGGCTCCGTCGGCGGCCAATGCGTGGCACACAGCTGCGCCAATGCCGCTCGTTCCTCCCGTAACCAGAGCCAGCCGTCCGATGAGAGCCATTTCTGCCGCACGCTTCAGCTAGCTACTGGGCGTTGCAAGGGTGACCCGTTATATACGCGGAGTCACTTTTACTGCAGATTCAGTCAACGGAGATATATGTGTAGCGTCGAGATATAAATAGTTGTCCATTCTATGTTTGCATACTGTCTCTGAAAGGACCGCCTACGCGACAGGAAAAAAAAAAAAACGCTTTGTCACCGCACTGTGCACTCGTTGGTCTACATAGTGATTTGGCACTGCACTGTTGATTAGACGCACGTTTCGACCGAGATAAGAGAACGCAGTCAGAGCAGATGCAATTGTGACGTATTGACGATTCTGTAGAATGCATGTCGCCTTACTGCATAAGAGGACCGTCATTTATACCGATGACAGGCAGTGGAAGAAAAATGAAGTAAACTAGTTTTTTTTTTGCAATTCCTATTGCACTAGTCGGCGCGCTTCCATGATTTGTGATCGGCACTGCTATTTCTTCCAAATAATGCTCCTTGATGTTGCAGCGACTCGATGTGGTGCATGATATCTCATCTGCACTTGCACCTAGCTGCTTACTGGATCTTAATACAGTCATTTGGGAGTTCAAAGTAAGGTTTTTCAAAATCGGGATTTTATAGCGACCTTTGTAGTGGTCTTTGTAATGCGAAGGCAAGATAACCGCTTGCCCTTAAGGGTAAAAGAGTGGATTCCAAGAAGGGCGGCATAATGTTAGGTGGGCGGATGGGATTAAGAAGTTTGCGGGGATACGGTTGCCGCAGCTGGCAAAGGGAAGGGTTAATTTGCCCTGCAATGGGCGTAGTCCAGCTAATAATGATGATTATGATGAAGTGGTCAGTGTTTTTCAAGTTTTCGCCGTCGATAAAATGGAGGAAGAAACAAGCATTCATTTAATCAAGGGACAGAAAGTTGATTTATGAATTTTGGGGGTTTAACCTCCCAAAGTGACTCCGGCTATGAGGGACGCCGTAGTGGAGGGCGCAAGATAATTGCGACTACCTGGGGTTCTTTAACGTACACTGACATTGCACAGTGACCAAAACTCTAGCAGTTCGCTTCCATCGAAATGGGATGGCCGCGGACGGGACCGAACCCGCGTCTTTAGAGTCAGGCGCCAAGTGCCGCAACCACTGAGCCACCGCGGCGGCTCGTCGGACAGAAGGTATTTTACATTCGTGAACAACTATAGATATCTAAAACAAAGAGTAGTCAAATTCACGAAGGGCGAAAAAAAGAAGGCTTTGTTACCTTACAGCTCCGCGCACTCAAATATTGTGAAAAAGAGAAATTGTGGTGAATTGTTTTTGAAGGGCACTGCAAAAATTTGCTGCATCCCATAAAAAGCAGCTTTGAGAACCAATTGTAACGTTTGAAAGCAGCGGGGTTCCCTTGAGACTTTTTGAAAGCGGTGGCCCAGTGTTTGCTTCAAACAATAAAGAAGGATATCGCGATGCTGTTGGACGCTGTGGGAGCTGAACGGAGGAAATTTGAGGCTATGCCTTATGCGCACAGGGTAGCCTACAACATCAGAAGTTCCCTAGCAACCATTGTTAAACGTTTGTGCTTTCTAGCCCATGCAAGCTTTCGCTCTTGTTTCCGCATATTTTACGAGGCAGGTAGAGAAATCCTGCGAGTGCGACGCAGCATGAGAACTCTTTAACCACTTGTGCCACACGCGTGGTGTTATGATTTCTCTTGCTTGCGAAAAGGTTTACATCAGCCAAACAGGCTGCACGAACACCACAACTTCGTGATCCACGTGCGTAGCAAACTTGTCTCGCCATTGCCTTGAGTGTGCTGATAATCGCTGTTAAGCAATCTAAGGTTTCTTGGCAGTGGCAGGGACAAAGAACTGTGCGAAATTCTCGAAGCATACTTCATCAGGATGCACGACGATGGTCGCATTAGCAGAACTTTGGTCCGCTTGGCGGAAAGAATTTAGGTTTTATGTCACTGGCGATAGATCTGATGTCATCTTGTGTTGTCACTGTCGGGTGATTGATGTGGGCTTCGCTGCGCATGCTTTGTTAGCAGTGCTTCCTGACGTATTTACTTGAATGAAGTGCATTTGATAGTCCAGAGGTCGTGTGTATACCTTCTTTTGTCGTCCTTCGGCAATTTTACTGGTTAATTATTCCTAGGATAATACTAAAAAGAACAGCTAGAATTTTACGATATATCTTGCATTTCTTTCTACTCTTTCATAACTTCACTAGCCATTTAGATTCGCAGCATTACTGCGCTTGATTTCTAGCCAACCTGCGCGAACCAATGTACTACATCCATGAAATGTCGCGCCTGACATCCGAAATGCACAGTCACGTTAAAGATGTACAGTGTCATACGGGGGCATACGATGCCGGTAGGTCGTGTCCTTAATTTTATTGTGGTGGTTGCCTTCAAACATGAACTTTTACAGATACCGCAGACTTTGAGTATCCATGAGTAATACGTGAGAACTGAGCATGGGATGTGTGCACAGCCTGCTTATCTGAGTAAAGAACTTCATCGCGGATAAGCGTATCGGCGTATTTTAATGCTGTGTCCATAATTTGAGGTGGATATTTCGGTGTCTGGCAGGGCTTCGTGAACCTTGATGCAGTTTTCAGTTAAATCACAATACTTCGAAGAATTTTTTTCAAAGCAAGTGGTCTTCTGTAGAGCATACATGTCTGTTTATATTGGTTGCTTTCCAAAAGAGAGCATTTGTGCCTGTCTGAAGATGAGCGGTAATATTAGTTGCACATCTTTTTTTTACCACGCAGAGGTACTCACTTCAAAAACGCGAATAGTTGAAACGCGCCAGCTACGTTTTTCTCTATATCAGTTTTGCAGGTGAACCGGTCTGATCATCCTTAGCAGCCAGCCTGCTAGGACAACAGATTTTCATGGTCACGTTCCTCGTCTCACCACTCTTTCCCAGTCGCACCCACCTCGCCATAACCAAGGCTTTCTCCTCGGGGTGGAGGCCCTATTTAACTTCCGTCAATGGTGAACGCTTTGTCCTCTTGGGGAAACTTTGGCTAAGCCTAAAAAGACAGAAATTTTACTTCTATTTTAATTGTGAGGCAGCTGGGGAGTATTGTAAGATGCGGTTAACTGATGGGAATGGTGCAATATTCTTAAGTGTAGCAAAATCTTGCATTTAAAATTGGACCTATGCTCGCGTCGAGTTTGTTAAGACTGTCTTAAAAATTATCTGTGGTTTAAATACGGCTGAATCTGGTTAGAAAGCGAAAGCTGTGGTGTATCGGGCAACTAGACGCGGCTTGGCGTCTGTAACGTTGTATGCGTTCCGCACGATGCATACGCAGCGCACCCACCCTGCCACCCTGGCAGGTGGCAGTTAAATTATTGGTTCATCGCGAGAGGTTGGTCACCCAATGAACGCTGCGGCCTATATATTCCCCCCATACTGACGTCGCAACGGCAGGTTCCTTCGCGCGAGCGATTTTCACGTGACTATTCTACCGCCGTCTACTGGTGAATCGAAAGGTCAAAGGTGAAGTGGTGCGACACCATGGTGGATCACATATGGTAAGGCCTATAGCCACACTTGACCTCTGGCTCACTTGAAGGTTAATCAGCAACCCACGGCAAAAACGGCTTTACCTAGCGTAGTAAAGCTTTCGCTTATAAATAAATGAGGGGCGTTTTTGACAATAATTGCGAGGCAACTGTGGAACAATGTAAAATACTCTTTTGAACATATCGATGAGAACGGTGTAATATTGCGATGCATAGCAAAAGCTTGACCGCCGCGGTGGCTGAGTGGTTAGGATGCTCGGCTACTGACCCGTGGTACCCGGGTTCGAACTAGGCCACAGCGGCCGCGTTTCGATCGAGGAGAAATGAAAAAGGCACCCGTGTGCTGTGCAATATCAGGGCACGTTAAAGATCCCCAATTGGTAGAAATTATTTCGGAGCCCTCCAATACGGCACCTCTTTCTTTCATCTTTCACTCCCTCCTCCAGCTCTTCCTTCACGGCGCGGTTGAGGTGTCCAGCGAGAAGTGGTACAGTTACTACGCCTTTCATTTAGAAGAAACCTATTTTTCAAAATTTTGCTTTTGAAGTTTATCTTGCCCTCGCACCATATTGTTAGGATTGCGATAGGAAAGCAATGCTGTGCGCTTTTGACAATGATTGCGAAGCAGTTGTGGAATATTGTAAGACACTGTTAAGAATATATTAATGGGAATTGTGTAATCTTAGGTCTTGCTTTTAAAGTTTTTCCAGCGTTCGCACTAAAGAGTTAAGACTGTGATAGCGAACCAATGGGCTGCGTTTTTGACAATAATCGCGAGGCAGCTGTGGAATATTGTAAGATACTGTTATCAATAAATTGCTCGGAATGGTGTAGTCTTCCTGTATGTGTAACAAAATCTTGTTCTTGGTGCGAAAGCAGTACTTCACGAGGTCTAACCGGCTCACCGAGTTTCTCTGAAGCTTGACCTTGAGGTTGACGTTGACGAAACCGAAAAAATTGCAGCAGTGACTGGGATTCGAATTCGAGGCGGCGCGAACGGTTCAGCTTCGCTGGTCACTGCACGAGATCACTACGCTATCATCGCAGCCGATCACGCCTCGTGTTAAACTGCAACACACTGTCGCACTGTGCATTGCGCATCGTCGTCTTCAACTTCTATCTGTGGCGCGAACAGATCAAATCAGCTTAAACTCGAACAGAGCTTAACCTGAGTCTAATGTCGTCGCCAGATGTGCCGACGTCCCAGCAGTTCAAAACCATGAGCCAACCAGGCTAAACATGCTTTTGCACCTCTCCTTTGTTGATCTACGTTAAAACCCTACCGCATATTTTATAAGTTTGTCTTGAGCTGGCGCCGAATAGTTAGGACTAACATATAAACCAGTTGGGTGCGTTTTTGACATTAAAAATTAAATAAGTACAAGCGTCCCGACGAGAGCGATAAAATGTTTAATAAAGAACAAATGAACCGAGGGGAGATATGTCATGGTGCAACTTGCGACATGCGAAAAAGTAGCGTTCGCAAACCGCTACCCGTTGAAAATCCGCGCTTGTCCTTAATTTTTGATATTATGAGCCCAGATAAGAACTACCATAATCATCATAATCTAGATCGCGTCCACTCCAGGATGAAGAAGACCTCTCCCGATACTCTACAGTTATTTCTCTCTTAACATCAAGCAAAAATTCATGCTGGAATATACTAGGCGTCCTAGCTAAATATAACCAAGCTTTTAAAATCACTGTGGCTAGAGTTCCGCCCAACGGCACTTTTATTAAGTCATCGAGGGACGTCCAACGTCCCTGCAGCTTCATGACACAAAGGGTGCCGTCATCCGAATATTTCGGTCGACTCTCTTTCAAAGCGATCTACAACTTCTGCAAAAAGTGTTTATTCTTGACCCAAATATTTGAAATCTTAGCTTAGCCTGTTAATTTAATTTCCAGAGCTAAAGAAATATCGCCGGCTTGGCCATGCGACTCTCTTCACCACTCAGCGATTTCACTTGCATTGGAAACTCCGTATTTTTTAAAGCCTTTGCTTTTAGCTGGGAGACCCGGCACATTGCACAAGACATCACAGACAACAGGACAGCTCACAGAAAGTAATAATATTTTCTGGGCTTCTGGTATATTTATTTGTGCGTACAAGAGAATATAGGTCTCCAGTAGCCAACAAAAAACTCGCAGCTTGTGCCACTTATGCGTCGTGCCGCTGTGCTGACGTCAAGCCCAGAGCAGACTACGTTGCTATTGATACGCCGGTAACAGACAAAGCGTCACATGAAGTAGCCTCCGGCTACTTCCAGTGCCGCGCCCGTGACGTAGGAGCTGGCTGTGGGCGAGCACAGGAACTTGATGGCCTCAGCAATCTCGTGCGGCTTGCCGGTCCTCTTCAGCGGCGTCACTGAGCGCACTTGGTCCTTGATTTCTTCGGGAACGGGAGCTGACAGGGGTGTGTCCGTCAGTCCTGGCAGCACGGAGTTGCACCGAATGCCGTGTGACGCCAGTTCCTGCGCTACCGTCTTGGTGAGAGCTATGACGCCTCCTTTGGAAGCGGTGTACGCGGCACCTTCGGGCCAGCCGGTCTTGCCCAAGATACTGGCCACGTTCACGATGGCTCCGCCTCCCTCGGGAAGCGTTTTGCCAGCACTACACATTTCGCGACCAGCGGCCCGGGTCACCAGGAATGTTCCCTGCGAAACACCATAAGTCGTTATCACATCATTCTAGCGTCACAGTTTCAGTGTACAGTCTGGGTCACCCTTGCGTAGAGCGCTGAAGCAGTGTGCTGCGCGCAGTAAAAACTAAAATTAGAAAGCAGCCCAAGCTTTCCAAGCAAAGTGGTCGTGGTCAACATTCTTGCAAGTCTATTGGGCTCTACTCGCTCAAAAGCGTTGCCTCTAATACATATAAGCTGCGACAAGGTGACGGTTTTTATGCGACAGAGTGCGCCGCCCAAGCGCTCTGCACAAGGGTGACGCGCATTGAACGTACCGTCAGGTGACGCGAATGGTGGCTATATCAAACTAAGTGCAGAGCGCAGTCGTGATCTTATAAATAAAATGAAACGTAGTGCTGTCATTCACTGTTTAGAGCCACGCACCTTCATCTAGGTTATGAGGGTCGCCGTAGTGATGGGCTCCGGACTAATTTACACCATTTTGGGTTCTCTAACGAGCACTCAAATCGCACAGTACATGGGAATCTTTTGCGTTTCACGTCCATCTAAATGTAGGCGTCGCATGCGGCATTCCCTCCGCCGTTCTTGAGTTCAAAAGTCGAACGCCATAGCTACAAGGGCTCTGCGACGGGAATGTAAAAAAAAAGCAATTGAAAAGAACGCACTCAAGTAAAATTGTACCACAGGTCACAGATCCTATTGTTTTCCTTGATATAGTACGCACTTGAGACTGCGTCTCCAAGAGAAAGTGCTACACTAGCTATAGCAGCATATCGAGTAGGATGAACGAGTCAGAAAAGCACAGTTTTTATTTTACGCTGCACATAGAGCATAATAATTAGGGCGCGAGCATTTTTACGCGTAAATCTTACAAGAAACTAACAGCCATCATTACCGTTGCCACCTTCGAAGTTCTGTGTGCGTGCACACGAGTACATGTAGTACATGACAGGTTGCGAAGGGATGAACTACCTGCCGGGGTAGTGCGACAATCAGCCATGGTTTTCAAATGGGTCCGTTTGAGTACGCCAGCACTAATCCGATGGGAGCCGCCGCAGTGGCTCAATGGTTATGGCGCTCGGCTGCTGACCCGAAGGACGCGGGTTCGATCCCGGCCGCGGAGGTCGAATTTCGATGGAGGCGAAATTTCAGAGGCCCGTGTACTGTGCGATGTCAGTGCACGCTAAAGAACCCCAGGTGGTCGAAAATTTCCGGAGCCCTTCACTACGGCGTCCCTCATAGCCTGAGTCGCTTTGGGACGTTAAACCCCCATAAACCAAACTAATCCGATGGGCACAAACCCCGAGCAAAATCGTCCGTTGTCGCGTTTTCTGCTCGCCTAGCGCAAGCTCTCCTTCCCGCGGCACTGCCTGCTCTTCCGTCTTCCACGTGGCACTAATCCGGTGGTTCTGACCCGGGAAAATCGTCTTTTGTGTGTCCGCAGCTCGCCCAGCGCGAGCGCTGCGTCCCGCGGCACTGCCCGCTCATCGTTTTCTTTTACCTAGCAAAAATCCGTGCTTTCGCAGTGATTCGAATGTAGTAAACATTATCTGTGTTTTGTCATTAGAGATTATTAATTTCATTCTTTGCATTTATTCTTCCTACAACCTCTTGTAATTGTTCTGATGCCCATCTTTCTGTTATGAAGGACAACTTGTATTTGTGGCCACCTTTGACACAGAAAGTGCGCACAGTGGCTGTTTCGTTCGGTTGCTAAGCCCATGGTCGCGGGTTTGACTCTGGTCACGAAAGCTCTGTTTGGAAGGATGCCAAATATCTGGGATTGTGGCGTACGTCTTTTGTTTTGCGCGTACTAAAGAACCCCAAGTGGTCGAATTTGATTCAGAGCCCACCAATACAGCATGGTAGAAAGCCAATAATAATAATAATCGTCATCATAATCATCATCATCATCGTCATTGTCATCCTGGATACGACCACTACAAGGCCGATGCCTCTCCCATTTCTCTCCAAATAACCCTGTCCTTTTCCAGCTGCGGCCACCGTAGCCTCGCACATTTCACCGCATCCGCCCATGTAACTTTCTACCGTCCCCTGCTACGCATCTTTTCAGAAATCCAATATTCCTGATTGATTGATTCCTTCAGTCATCTTATTCATGATTTCCCTCCTGATGATGTGATAGAATATGCTAGGGCAGGAACACAAGGCTATTAACGCAATAGCTTGACGAAGTTCCTGCTTCTATTTGGCATTGTTGACACTTACGTTATGACAGACAGTCATGTCATGCAGTCTATATACGAAATATTAAACACGAATTCACTTTCACTCAGCAAATTCATACAGACACTGTTATGCAGGCATACATATTTTTTTCTAAGAAATCACATAGATATGGGAAGCAAAAAGTAACTTTCAAGATCGACATACATGCACAAACAATTGTATGTATGTCACGTATGCTTGTCATCTAAGCAACACTGAAGAAATTAGTACAAAAACGCAGGAGCACATCAATCATCCAAAAACAATTTTTGTCCCGTAAAGAAATGTTGTCGCATCCATGTTTTCTCGATTTGGGTATTTTCTTCATTTGCCTTTGGTAATCTTGTTTATTTCACAATTTTGTGTTTCTAAGAAATAATTAATCAGCCATGGTGGTACAGCATGTGTAGGTCATAGTGAGTTCGGGAAAAACGTATTAACCAGCACACTGTTCCTGATCAAATATGTCGTTTCTTAGGGTCTTCTTAAACGACTAAGTTAAGGAAAGTGGTTTTGTTATTTCTCTAGGTTTTGTTTATATTTCATAAAAAGATTAGTGGGAGTGCTGTACGGGAAGTACATTATAATGAGGCAAAGTGTTCCGTGGTTTAAGCGTCGTGCGGGACATTGCCTACGTGACGAGGGGCTCCTTTCTGCAATATCAGAAATTTGGTAATGTTCGTCGTATGTGTATCTGTCCAAACAAGGTTACAGTAATTAATATGAGGAGAAATATTGCATTATGAAGCACTGATATAATTTTAGTCGGAAACGTTTTTCCATAGCTATAGTATGCCTCAAGCTGTTTTCAAGTTTCCTGCCACGCATTCGACATGCGCATTCCAATTTAGGTGTTTAATAAAGGCCACTCCCAACGTATTTGCTCCTTTTGCGACTTTTATTTGTGCTGAACCGAGTATTTTATGAACATGTCGACTTATAGCCCTCTGTACAGGCGTAAATAGCGTGGCTTCTGTTATGGCAACATTAATTTCTAAGCAATTAATTTGAACCCACTGACAGAGTTTTAATAGTGCAACATTCATGAAATGTTTAAGCTCATCGACACTAGTTGACTGGAAAAAAGGTTTGCGTCATCTGTGTAAATAAGCGAAGATGCAAGTTTAGTAATGTTTATTATACCTTTTATGTAATTAAAAAACGCCGGTCCCAGTATGCTGCCTTGTGGCACACCTGACGTAGCATTTCGTAATGAAGAATGGCATTATTTAATTATAACTGATTGTTTACCATGGTTCAGTTAAGATTCTTACGATAAACTTTACGAAACTCATTCTGTTGTAATTTTGTTTGTCGGCACTATTATATGGTAAATTTTGTAGAATGTTTTCGAGAAATCGTTTAGTATAACTTGTGTCATATTATTATCTTCAAACCCACCGACCGACCGACTAGAACTCTTATAATTAACTTTTCTCCTCTCCCTCGCCGCGTCCTCGATATTGTCGTTAGCATCACCTGGAGGGTATCGTGTACTGGAAGCCAGAGGCTTCCCTGCTGGGCCTCTTCATATGGCGTATCATAGGAAACTGATTATTTATGGAAGGTTAACCACCCTCTTTTTCCTTCGGTGTTATTGTCTCTCTTTTCGGTGCGCTACTCTAAAGGCTGCACGCAACCAGAAGTGCTGCTGTATAAAATGCAGGTATGTCATTGTTATCCCATATTTAAAGTTATTTTTAGCGGCCTCTCACGATAAATGTCCCCAGGCGCTGCGCAATCAAAAGATAGGTAGGCGGGAAGACTGGGATTCTTTTCCTCATTGTGCCTGTCTGACCGCCGCCACCTCACCCTCAGGTTGACTCTGATGATTTCATCGAAGTGTTCATCGGTGCAGTCGACGAGTGGAGATGCCTGGAGAATGCCGGCGCAGTTAACGACAATGCTGAGTGGCAGTGCGCAAGCACTTCTGACGCTGGCGAAGAGCTGCTCCACAGATGACGAGTCGCCCACGTCCACGTACACGGCCTGGTGCTTGGCGTCCCCTGTTCAGAAGCAGCGCCACACCCTGAATGAGCAGAAACTCCGATGGCTGTTGCAGACGTAGCAGAGAAGTTCAATATTATCGATATTTACCTGCCACTGTGCTGAGTGTAAAGAACTCTATTATGTCTAAATTTTTCCAAGATCCTCTACTCCAACGTCTATACGCTGCAAAATCCATGCACTGAAAAGTAGTGATGCGGCTCATGTGCCGCATCAGGACTTTACACAATATGTACCATTAACACTGTTGTCCGTCCTCGATGGGATACTTTTCAAGTGGTTATCCACTACATGTATACCACTTGGTCACAAACACTCTGTATATGTATGTGTTTAATACGTTTATTCTCGTGAGTTTTAGGAAACAGCGTTTTCGCCAGAAAGGGGAGAAAACCGTGCGGCCATTTAAAAACAGTTAACCCAGCAGATAAGAGTGAAATAGGGCACAGACTGCAGCAGTCATCTAGCTTCAGCTGCCTAAGATTGTTCCCGCCTTGCAAGACACGGTTATGTGATTAACGGCGCGGTGAGAATGAATGAGTCATAGAACGGGTCGCAAGAGTGCATGTCTTGAGGCAAAAGTGGACGTGGCCTGATGGAATCTTATCAGCTGAAGCTTCAAACTCTTTTAAACAAGTGCACTTTATGATTTATGTGCGTCTTTGTCCTTCAACGCACAACATTCGGCTCTTCCTATCGAAACTTTGTTCTCGATGTCTGCTGGCACAGATCATTTACCGTTCGAGAGAACAATGTGTAGAAAATATGAAAGGTACCTGTGCTTCTTTAGGAAAAAAAAATTGCCCCTTTGGCTGAAATACGCCGACAGACCCGTTATACGAGCACATCGTGTGCCGTTATCCAGATGCAAATTCGGGCTCATTTGTCGCTTGCTAGGAATTTCCTGCGCACAAACCAATCATAAAACCTCCAAGATTTCTAGTCGGTTGTGGCTTGCATTGTGTAGCCAACAACATCCGTCCGCTGTTGGATCTCCTACGTTTCTTCCTTTTCGTCTTCTCTTTTTTTCTGTGTTTTTTATTCTTTTGCCCCACCCACTTTTCCTGCCACTTGTGAAATATTTTTGGTGTTTAACTTTATTGGACTGTCAAATGATGTTTCTCTCCATTGCTTTTTGTATGAATCTGCCTAGAAAATTCTTTTTGAAATGCCCTTGGCGTTATAGCAGACGATAAGCTTATGAACAAAAATATTAATCGGGTCATGTCTTAAGTGAGCAACGAGAAAAATGGTGTAACGTGAGCATAGCTGCATCCTCTTTTGCAGGCTTTTAACGCTTTCTGTTGCCTTCGAAATCACAGATGCATTGGCCCCGATAATCACCCCCTTGCGTGCGGACAGCTGTATCCGTATATGGCAACGCTTAATGGCAACTTACTCCGGTGAACTGCGGCTGTCCTTTGTCAACCGCACTGCATGGCTAGTCACTGGGTCTGCGTAATTCGCTGAGGTGCGGCGCGATGCCGCTCTGTATGAACAAGAAGGCAGCTGCTAAGTGCATTCATTATAAATTTTGCCGGCATGAATGCGTTGGAGCCTTTTACACTTCTCTGGCGAAGAACGGCTTTTCTCCGCTTTCTGGGGAGCAGCTCAAGGCGCCGCAACTAACACATGACATTCTGCAATGTGCAGCATCGGCTTGCTTTAAAAAACATGGACGTTGTCAGTCAAACAGACGAGACACTCATGCACACTTGACGTGTGTTTCTTCCAATATGCGCATTTACCTGCTGATGCGGGAAGGGGAGGGGGGGAAGACTTTGGTTTCTGTTCTGACATTGTGAACTGCGCTCCCAGTTGAGAACACTTTCTTCGGCTGGCGGGAGCACGTGGCCTTATCTCTTACCTGAGACGCGACAAGAGGGCTCTGGAAAAATCATAATTGCATGTGGGCGTTTCAGAGAAGTTTGTGATTGTAGTAGGCCTTTTAAGCGCTTTATCTCGAAAGTACTTCACCACCAACAATATGAGCGCGGCCGATAAAGGCGGGCATTCAAACCTTCGTCGAGAATGAGGTCAAATAGTGGTTCTGGGCACAATGTCGATCAATATACAGATTTCGCGTTCAGGCTGCCTCTCTTTTTAGGTTGCCCGAACCTAATATACGTCTCTAACGGAGAGTCTTCACGCGAGCATGACATGTTTAAGAAACAGGAATGCTGGGGTGTAGTCTCAGGTAGAAGCACAGTTAATAGACTGTTTGCGCGAAAATAAACAGGTTTACAGCGAGAGCTGTTAGGCGCCCGTCCCTGGCTTGCGCGTTGGCGTCCTCGCTGTCGGCGTAGCAGGTGGGTGCTAGCGCACCACACCGGTAGCGCCGGTCAACCTGGGTCGCGTAAGCCTACGGCTGGCTCTGCAACAGCCGCCTGCCAGTGCACGGGCGCATTTCTTGACCACTACACCACTGTGCCAGGAATATATCCTCCAAAACTAAACGCTTAAACTGCTACCGCTGAATCTCGCGTTACGCAGTCGTAACCGTCCTCTGAATTTTTTTCCCCAGAATTACCAGGGAGTGCAATTCATTGCCTTCGCATAATTTTGCAGCAAGCGACATTGTCTAAGAATTGGAGTGTCAATTGTTGTGTTGTTGGTCGTACTTCGCTCGTTATGAAATTTCGTCTTTCTTTTCTTCCTCTCTATTGACTTGTGCGCGATTTCGTCTTATTATACTGTCATATTCTTGTGATGTATGCATTTACGTTTTGTAACAGATGCCTCTCCTTCCGGGATCGAGCATGTATACGTACATGTACAATATTTTGTAAATATTTTGAATGCTGAAGGCAGTGGCGTCCGGGTCGTGCTACAGTGTTTGAGAAGTCAGTGGCGTTATACAGTGGATCAGGGTAAAAACGCAAAAACAAGAAGGTGCAAGGAAAGCGAAGATTATCTCGCCAACAGCTGAGGTATAGAGTAAGCCTGTAACGCGAAAATTCGCACCTGCAGTCTTTTCTTGAAGAAAGAGGTCACTCAAGCAGGGCTAAGAACTGCTCTTGGAAAGCACTTGACTCTGTTCTCGCTGATAAAGATATCGCGTACTTACCTGCATTTGCAAGCTGACCGAAATCATGGTGTTTCTGACTGTGTTTTATCTTATCTGAAATGGGATGCGAAATGAAAACGCAGGCTTTGTCTTTCTGGCGAGATAAGTTGAGGATCAAGCAAATATCTCCACAATTTCTTCCTCGGTTATCGCGAATGTGTGGAAATCCCAGCGAGCACTGTGAAGTGTGACGTTACCGCACAACTGAGGCGTGCTGGGAACCTTGGGTATTCCCAAGTATTAGAGCTACTACCCGTGTAAGTGATGCATTGAGCCACTGTGGAAAAATAAACTGACCTCGACCAGCTGCCGCCCTTAAGCTTGCAGCAAAGCTTCTGTTCATGAATGTTCTAGGGCTTGGTATTCATCAAATTGAGGTCGCCGGAGCTAAAGTCGAAAGCGTCAATTTGCTCTCAGGAGAAAGTCATATGCGTGCGCAGCTCACTGATCATGCAGTGAAGACAGCAAGAGCGACAATACTAATTTACTAAAGATGGCCGCCAATCAAGGACCGCTGTCTTGGAACCAATATTTATCACTTGGTTCAAATCATGTGTGAGGCAGCACATTGTTCCCGCCGATAACGCTTGTTCACAGTGACGCTTACAAAATGTTGAGCCGAAAAACCTACGCGTTCATGCCTAATACTGAAGCTCACTTTTCAAAGTGCTGAGCCGCCGCGGTGGCTGCGGGGTTATGTTGCACGGATGGGGACTCGAAAGACGAGAGTTCGATCCTGGCCGCAGTGGTCGCATTTCGATGGAAGCGAAGTGCTAGATAGGCGCGTGCACTGCGCAAAATCAGTGCTTGTTAAGGAGGCCCATGTGGTCTAATTTATCGGGGGGCATTCATAACAGCGTCCCTCGTAGCCTGAGCGGCTTTGGGACATTGAACCCATTAAAACCAAACCAAACCTTGATTGTGCTGAACGATTAAGTGGACTCGGTTGTTCCACCTAACGCAAAAGAAGCGTGAGCAGCGATTGCTGGTAAAAAAAAGACACGGTCACTGTAATTTTATGATTGGTACGGGAAGACGGCTCGTTGCAAGGAAAACAGAGCGAAAGAAATGCCGGCTAATCAGTACCGTTGAATTAGGCCGTTGTTTCTAACGTGCCACAAAAATTGCAAAAATACCATTGAGTGATCTGTTTGGTATGCGTATTGGCATGCACTGAATGTGAGGAGGGAGTTCATCAAGTTTAAGTGGTGCTGTGGACCACCAAGACAGAAGCTACATATCAGGTTAACTTGTCGAAAGTTGTAGCGCTCTGAAAGGCATTGACAGACACTTAGCGTACAGCACACGCCTTATCTACTTTCTATCTGTCGGTGTCTTTTAAGAGCTACAAGTTTCGTCGTGATGCACCAACTCCTTTGAACAGACGGCCTAATAAAGGTTTCTTTGTGCTGTTACGCTAACGCTACAAACAGACCTGCCGATAGCGCTTGACAGGCGAAATAACAATAGCCATAGAAAGCTTGATGATCTTCTTGAGTAAAACATGAATGCCATAAACGTTGCGTTATCATAGACTCCAGCTGAATAACATAGAGGGAAAAATGTATCCATAGTTCTGGATGCAGATGCGTGAGGCTGTCTTGGTTTTGGCCACACCTTCAGAGTGGGTTAGAAAAGAAAAAAACTGGAAGAGCAATTTTCCTGCTACTGGTTAAGATTTCATTGCAGGATATTTCGCAGCGCGGCACAAAGACACTGAGAGAGACCCAGGACAGCGGTCTTTTGTGTCTACTATCTGTGTCGGCCTGTCGAGCTGCAAAAGACCCATAAAAGGACTACTGACCACCAATCCGAGCTTTATAAGATTCGCTAAGCTGAAGTCTATGTTAAATAAAAAATGTTGGGCGAATGAGTATCCTTCACTGACCTGGCAAAGCTCCCGCCACTTTCCGTGCGGCTTCGATCTGCTTGTCGGCTACTACCACGGTTGCACCATCCGCGGCCAGGGTGTGGCAGACGGCCTCGCCTATGCCGCTCGCTCCTCCCGTCACAAGTGCCAGCCGCCCGCTGAGAGACATCTGTGCTGGATTGTTGCTGGAAGCGCACTGACTCGAAATGCAGTGGGAGCCCAACAGTTATCGGGGCAGCTGCCGAGAGATTACAGCGATATCAAGCCACCGGCAGCCTATGCCTACCTGGTAGGTGGGTGTGCGTCCCGTGAGCAGATATCTCCGATGCTTTTGTACTTCGCACGGCTCATATAAGACCTCTTGACGGTTTTTAGTTGTTGTGCTACTTTGATTACATTTAATCCATTAAATACGAGGGAAAAAGGAAATATTGCGTGAACAAGCGGGAACAAACGCACAACGGAAGGCCACTAGAGGCTGCAGTGGTTTTAAATGCTCGAGGTTCTCGTAAGAAGTTAACCTGATGGCCCATCGAGTATTACCTATATTAGAACTAAGCTGTGCGGCTGGATGAGCTGGAAGACTTACGTAATGTAACAGCACAAACAATGAAAAACAGAAGACCCGAGCCACAAACAGCATCAGCGATGGTATTGTCTATGCCTCCCTTTTCCCCTGTTGTCCTGTGCTTATGTCTCTCCATTATAGCACGCCTGCCAATGAACAACCATTTTCCTTCACTGAATATTCAATAAGCCCTTGTGTCTAGTAATCTTTGGAGTTTGTTCTGATAAGTAACACGTTGCGGTGCGTTGTGGGTGCAGGCGAATTGTTAAAGAAAAAGCGAAACAGGGCCAGGTCCATTTGCCCATTGGATACGAATATTATAACCAGCCCGTTGTAAGTGCCCACATGAAGGTCACGCCACTGCAAGGCTGGTGTTTATTTGAAAGGCCTTCATGGTCTGATTAGTAGACTGCAGCATGCACAAAGCTGCTTTGCATTGTAATCTTAGAAACCTCGCGTTTGTTTCTGCTAGGTTTCAACTACTCTGTTTCAACTGCGAAGATACTGCCATGCGAAAATTGGCGAGCACGCGTTGTGTGACTTCAATGAGTGCAGAATGAAGCCATGCTATCGATGTGTTATAGAAACAAAAAATCGTTCTGTAACACTGAGAAACACAATACGTCGATCACATCTCGAGAAGCTGCAGGTGTCATCAAAATTGTCGTATCCGTTCTCAACGAGGCTGTCTTCATTATTCATAGTTCCTCCTACCAAACAAGTTTTCGTTCTTTCTAATGCTTCAAGTGGGAATAAGGAACGCAGTTCGTTCCATGCTGCTCCATCTGTTTGCTATATCTGAAGAGGTGTCATCTGCATCACGTAGTTGATTTAAGGTGGCAAAACATATATGCGTAGCTCTCCATCTCTGCCTTAGTACCGAAGCTTAGCTATGATGACAAGAATGCAGCATGGTAGGTGCGATCAGGGACTCAAGTACTTAATCATAATTCCTTATTCAAACGGCATTAAAAGTAATTGAAGAACAAAGACGCAAATGCTCCGAGCACTTTACAGTAATGTCTAGAACAAAATATGCCAGAAGCCAACCCCCCTCCCCCCCCACATATATATACATATATACCTTATACATATATACATACATATATATACATATATACCTTGAGAAAGGACAGGTTCAGGCTCTGTCCGAAACGTTGACTCAAAATTAATCTCTGTCTAAATGAAGCGTTTCTGAACTTTGCATTTTGCGTCTAGAAACCCAATACGTTTATCTTTCTGAACACACACACACACACACACACACACACGCACACGCACACGCACACGCACACGCACACGCACACGCACACGCACACGCACACACACACACATGCACGCACGCACACGCACGCGCACACACACACACACACACACACACACACACACACACACACACACACACACACACACACACACACACGCGCACACACACACACACACACACACACACACACACACACACACACACACACACACACACACACACACACACACACACACACACACACACACACACACACACACACACACACACACACACACACACACACACACACACACACACACACACACACACACACACACACACACACACACACACACACACACACACACACACACACACACACACACACACACACACACACACACACACACACACACACACACACACACACACACACACACACACACACACACACACACACACACACACACACACACACACACACACACACACACACACACACACACACACACACACACACACACACACACACACACACACACACACACACACACACACACACACACACACACACACACACACACACACGCGCACACGCGCACACGCGCACACGCGCACACGCGCACACGCGCACACACACACACACACACACACACACACACACACACACACGCGCACACACACGCGCACGCACGCACGCACGCACGCACGCACGCAGAAAGCTCAAGGGCAACCTTACCGTTTCGAATGGTGGGTTGAAAAATTGCTCGAACACGGCAAGGAAGGAAGGAAGCAAAGAGGAAAGTGGTAGCTGCTGTCACAAAATTTATGTTTGATGTAAACGCACGTGGATCACGAAGGCGACCAGCTGAACGCGAATTGATACACGGTGCGAGAATGCCAGCTAGCCCAAATAGTTGTCATTGGGCTATGCTACGCCAGGAAGTCTTATGCAGACAAAAAATGAAGTCCTTGACCTGCAGTGGCTGGCTTTGAAACTATGTATCCGCATATCAGGTCCCCTTGTTTATACTATCTTCGCATATCGATTTTCTTCGGGCTCGCTTACAACACAGAGCTCGCGGCTTGTACTTCCCCCGCTCAACAGAGCTGGGCGTTTTTAAGCAACAGCTGGCGCGGCGCACAAGTGTATTTTGACCGCAGCGGGATGTGCAGCGCTTAGGCTGGAGATGGTTCTACGCGGCCCTGCCAGGAAGCCTTGACTGGTAAGGATTACTTTCTCTGTTTAAAATCTTCTCTTGCGTTTTGGTCCCTGCTATTTTGATTGGTGGACTGTTAGCTGTGTCTACAACCAGCTATATTCGGAAGCACGGGCATATAGGTGTCCTGGCTGAAATTTTCTGCAGCGCAGTACGCTACTTGCGGTCGTAAAGAAATATGCATAAAGATTTCACATCTCGTGCAGTGGTGAGGTTTGTCCCAAAAGAGAAAACAGTCAGGTAGTTTTTAACGTCATCACTCATATAGGTTCATGAATGAAATTTTCTGCAGCGCAGTACTCTACTTGCGGTCGTAAAGAAATATGCATAAAGAAAGATTTCGCATCTCGGGCAGTGGTGAGGTTTATCCCAAAAGAAAAAGCAGTCAGGTAGTTTTTAACGTCATCACTGATATAGGTGTCCTGGATGAAATTTTCTGCAGCGCAGTATGCTACTTGCGGTTGTAAAGAAATATGCGTCAAGAAAAATTTGACATCTCGGGCTGTGGTGAGGTTTGCCTCAAAAGAGAAAACAATCAGGTAGTTTTTAATGTCATCCCTCTATGTTTTTCTGTGTCTCTGCCTCATAAATCTATCTGATTTGTTCATCTCTTTGATTTGCCATTGTTTAGAGCACAGTCCAAGCCTTCAGCGAGTGAGCTGTACATCTACATTTGAATTGTGCTACAAAGAAGCTTCTGATTTTTTTTTTTTACAAGAGCGTATGAGTGAAAATTTTGCTAATTAGATAAAAAGGCCAGGGGCGGGAGTTGGTGCGTGGTGGTAAAGTTTGGTCGCAGTGTAAGCACAATGTCATAACTCCGGCCTTATGTTCAGGTGCAGGTATATCCTTCACGCGGTGTCGGCTTGTTCGCGCTACTTCCTCACCAAACTAACATGATACAATGGATAAGCATGCGATACGCCTGTGCTATCGGGGGATTTTAAAGGTCTCCAGGGCGAGGAGTGGAAATCGAAGCCGATGTTTTGATTACTAGCGGGTGGTTCCAGACCACACATGTAGAGGCGAAGTTTGAACTGACGCACCCTAATATGAAGTAGTGGGGAGACGTGATCGTTCGCAGACATGAGACATAAACATGTATCGCTTTTCGTACGTCCTGGAGACTATTTGCCATCGCATGATGATGGCGCGTGCTGTTTAGACGTTGTCTCAACGTTGGCTAAAAAAGAGTGGTGGGACAATGCGCTGAGTGTGACGATGGCCGTGCTCTTCAATGACCGCGTTTTGTTGAGTACTGCAGTAGATAAGTTACGCAAGCGAATAAAATTTACCTGAGCTCGAGAAAATCTCTCGCCTCAAGCAGCAGTCGCTAAAAATTCAGAAGAGATCCCTCACAGCACTCATTCCAAGCGTATTTTAGTTCATGCACGTGGCAAGTGCACTGGCAATATTTGCTGGTGTGTTCCATTCGAATAAAGCGAGGTCATACAAAGTATGATTGACAGGTATTTGTAGCTTACTCGGTCTAATCACATTTATGTGTCATATATAGTCGGATACAACTCAACGCAGAATAAATGCCTCTTAAAGATGGCCATCTAGGAAATGCCATCGACTTATTGTCACTGCCAGTCACCTCGCATCTGCTGGCCACCTGCTAGCGGCCGTGGCAGGTGAAGTCGACTGAACATTAGGTCATGAAAAATGACCTATGCCGTTGGTTGGTAGGCCTCCTTTCCGGGAATATTTCGCTATGTTCTTGAGTTGCATTCGACTACAGTGTGGGATATAAAGTTAGACCTCCCCGAAAATACATGTGAGCAATCAGAGACTCCGTACCAAAAGGTCTCGGATAAAGCTGAACCACGTGGGATTTTATACCAGGCGATCAATCCGCGCAGCTAACAGGCATATTTTGAATCTGGTCTTCGTAGAAATGTGGCCGTCGAAACAAGGATTGGTCCTTTGAATTGAAGCTCATCTGTCGAAAGCACAACCACGGAGCCATCGCGGCCGGTATGAAATTTTGATTTACTATAGATTATTTTTAGCAGGCAACTGTGACTTAATTTATTTCAAAGTACTTGTTTTACGAAGAGAGGGGTTGCGCCTTCAACACCAGCACGCTAGAAGAAAAATATCCTGGTTCCTTTCCGTATCCTGCATAGCGGTGACAGGCAATGGGCTGCTTGCTCTGCCGCACACATGTATACGGAACCGCGGTGCCAGATCGCATCCTTGAGCAAATTTATTGCCGCACAACACACACACACACACACACACACACACACTAGACTAGTTATAACTAAAGCATGTCGCTAAATTTAAACAGTTGACGCTTCGAAGCTCTTTCCCAAACATCAAATATGATATTGTGCAATTGTTCGTGGTTGGTTTTGTGTCAGTGTTATACGTGTGCAGTCGCGGATTTTCTGCCGTACGGAGCCACGCCTTATTAATGTCGTACACATTGACATTAAAATCACCAGGGACTACAAACGGAGCGCTACGGACCAGTAACCCGCATAGTCTTCGTAGGAGGAATTCCTTCATATGAGTTTTGTATGTTGGTGGCGGGTGGAGTGCCATCAAAATTAAACCAATGAACTTATTTTAACAACACACATTTCTCCATACTCGGATTCTTCTTTGAGTAAATTAAGCTCGAGGCCCGCCACCGGTGGCTAAGTAGCCCCCTGGCGCTTGTGTGCCACTTCTTCTTCGGCACCCTACAGTCGTTTCGGTGGCATGGCGGCTGCATCCCGACGGCGGCTTGCTACTCTGTTTGACTGCGCGCACATGCGCCTACTTCGAGAAAACCCGCCTGCTATGCGCAGAGGTCAAACTGGTCAAGGCCAACACAGCCAGGTCGGGTCAACCAGACTTAGCGCACCCTTTCCCACTCTTCGTCGATATGGTCGCTGTCGCCAAGGCAGAATTTCCTGCTTTTTTCTTTAAATATGCACGCCTCGTCTCCCTGGAAGTCACGGGAGCTCAGAGATGCAGCCACCTTACTCGGTCTTTTCTCCATGCCTTCCCGCGAGCTCCATGGCAGCTTCTGCGGATTATGTCTTTTTTTCCCCTCTTTAAGACCTCTCTCCGCCTTCTCATCACCACCGTTGCAGCGGCTTCTTCAGGCTTCCCTATTCAAACCTCACCCGTTTCCAAGTCCCTGATGTTGAGACGAAAACACACGCATATCAGCTGGGTTTCCTCGCCAAAAAGTGCTATAGCCGTAAAACGAGGATAAAAATTTAAATTTGTGCTGTTTCCAACGTGGAATCAACAGTTGCTCTTGACAGTTTTCTTCGACGACTGCTCAACCACTGCACTGTATGTTGAGATGGTAAAGACGATATTTCCTACTACATGGAAAAAAAAGAACCACTCTTCGTAATATCTGAGTCTGAAATTGTTAGAAGTTTTCAAACTTTCTAGCCTGCCAAGAAAGGCACGGCATATGCCGTGCTGACAGACCATGCCTGCTTTGTCTAGGTTTCGCGACGGGGAACAGAATGCTAAGAAGGCAGAATACCTTACCTGTAGGAAGTTGGGAGAGACGCATTCTACCTATTGTGAAAATTTTAACTTGCAAGCTAATTCTGCCAAGGAGACTCTCGTAAGCTGACGAGATATGTGAGCTCCCCAGGCTGACAAGGCAGCAGTTTTAGGGTCGGCGTTTTCCACCGCTCTAAATATAATAGAAAATCTCAACAAAACCAAATGTTGGGAAGTTCTATCTTGATTTCTCGCCGCAAAGTGGTTGGATCCTTTAGTTCTCGTGGCATTTATTTTCACAGCGCGTGATGCAGGCTTAAGGTTGTCGGTGAGATCTTGAGGTACGCATTGTGGCTGTACCAGCCAACTTCGTTTATGGTTGCCGCAAGCCTAACTCAAAAAGTGGGTTTCAATTTTCGTTCAGAAGACCATTGCTCGGAAAGGGCGAGGGTGTGGGAAGAGGGTGTAGTGAATATGTATTTTGTACGCAAAAAATTTCAACATTCTCAGCCTCAAGAGCAAAGTACAGCAATACCTTTATCGCAGCTCCCACGAGAGTGTTCCTTTCGAAGCTTATCCTAGTCGACTGACCATTAATGCCAGAGTCTCGACAGAGTCCACTGCTTTGCCTTAATGAGCAGCAGATGACCGCCTTGCTTTCTGGTTGTGACGTATGACGAAGGCAGCACACTTTGCAGCCCATAAAGTCTGATAAATAATTGTTGTTACATAGGTATAACATCTTTCTGGCACCGATCAGGCGAACACATCAAACTGCAGTTAATAAAACGTGCAATGCTTGAACACCTACTGTATTCTGGCGTCGTCATAAGCCTCTGAATAATTAATAGCTGCGTCAACTTTCCTGTTGTTGGCGGTAATTTGTCTTCGAGATGACACTCAGAAAAGAGCGATGGAGGCTCATTTCTTGCACTGCCAGCTTGTGGCGCCGCTTAACACTGCGCTCAAGCAGCAACAGCGCATATGCTATGTTAAGGTAGGCGTTTCTATGATCATGTACAGTGGAGTCGTAGCAGAGTTAGTACATTTTAAAACAGGGATGCGGGAAAAGGACGCACTCTGAGACTCTCAGCAGCTTCACTTACCTTACGGAGGTCTAAGCGCAGCACGGTTCCTCATGCATCCTTTCCGCGCCCGTTAATGAGCGACAGTTGAATGGAGGAGGAGAATACTAGCACGGAATTCTGCTGTACATTTGCTGGTATCTAATAGATGCATTGAGTTCTAAGCAAGTGCACCGACGGTGAGAGAGTGTCAGCTTCACACCTGTTGTTTTAGTTTCAACGTGCGCGCGCTTCGCTTGGATTGATGGAGTGCTTCGGAACTGATGAGCCTCTGTCCTCTCCTCTTCCGACGAGGCTGTGATTGCGGCTGAAGAAATGGATCTACGTTCTCACTACCCTGATTACCTTTTGCGGCCCGGCTTCTATGCGTTGGATGTGCAGTACTTGCCGTATCTGCTCCTCAGCGCCGCACTTGTGACGGGGTTGGCTGTTTCGATGATCTTGTGCCTTTGCGCGAAGCGCCGCAAGGATCCTCGTCCGCAGGTACGTCAGTCTGCATTCCGTTGCTTTTGCAGACTTAAAATAAAATGTGCAAGGTGTGCAAGAGTAGATAATTAACAAAAATGTGCTGTGAGAGGAAAGTCCCTAGCTTTGACTGTCCACCCATCTAGCAAAATACAGCGCGCGTTCTCCTTTCCGCGACATTAGTAGAGAGAACGTGCATTAGGAATGCTAACTCCCGGGAACGCAACTTGTTTCGATGTTCCAGTGCTGAGGTGATTTTTGTTTTGCACTGTCACGTGCAAGGGTTCAGAGGCGCCCTTAACTGTGTACCCTGAATACGGCAACGTTTCGGCCTGCAGACACAGATAAGAGCAGAGGAATAAGTGAATGATTTTTCGCATCTCTGTGGTCCTAGTTGCCTGCCGACAGATAGCTCCTTAAGCGCGGTATAAAGTGGTGAACCTCAAACAATAGCTTATTCGAGAGCTTTCCGTTGATGTGAACATTCGTCGGTTGACTACAGAACGCAGATTTTGTGATTCTTTCAATAAACTATTCGCGCTCTATTTTGTAAGGTAAACTAGAGACCAAAAGTTCATAATGTAGCTTGAAAGGACACTGGGTTTCTAGTTTATCTCTTTTGTCTGAGAAGTGTTTCTTTGATTTGATTTCGCATTTTTCGTCTTTATCTTCGCCTAAGTCATTGCAGCTTTCGCTAACCTTTAATGTGCCTTGCACGAGACACAAAACTACCGGCTTTTTCTCGCCCCGCAAGCACCACCTCTGCGAACATGTAATGTTGTCGATGTTCTTCACATTGTCTGCAGACGGTGGCGCCCCATACGGCGGTCGCAGTGACGTGCGCAACCACATTGCACTCAGCAAGCCTGCCTGAAATCGTGCTATGTCCACCGTGTGAAGGAACCAGCAGTTGCCAAGAGGACTGCCTTCGACGGGAGGCAACTGCCGCTGTGCACTGGAACCAGTCGCCACACAAGAGCACGACGCCCTCTCCGCATTTTCATCTGCGCCGCGGATCGTAAAGCGGGAAGGGAAAGGGAGACATGCAGTGTTTTTCGCCAGAACACAAGGGCAGGTAGCCTCACGGATAGCGCAAGGTTGCCGTTTGATAGGGATGATGCGAGCACAACCGGTGGATTCTAGATTCAATCTCTTTGACGAGCTTCGAACAGGGCTATGATGAGAGAGAAATATAGCGTAGACGCAGAGCAGCGTAGGACTTAGATGATGTTAGGTTAGTTTAGGTGTTTTTGAGTAACGTGAGAAGAGCCCTGTCTTCTACCAAGATGTGCATTTTACGATCATGTACAATTATCAGAGGAGAGTAAAATGCCAATTTCATGTAGTGCAAGTTGCATCTTAATGTGTCCTGCCTCATTTTTTGTGTGGCGCTTGACAAATGGCGGTTGAAAAGTATCGCCTCTCTCAACGACACGGTCTTTCACGCTGATTTCGCTCATCTCAGCAGTGAAGCGATATGCGAGGCATAAAGTCACCTAATTGCAGGAGGAGTATTGCTTTCCCAGGAGGTGTAAAGAAGTCAGTGCAAAAGCGGAATAGGGAGAGAAAAAACGTCAGATATTACATTCACCAGCTCTGGTGAATATCTTATGTGTATTTTCTTCCCGGAAGCATGCTTTCCTGAACTTCCCCGAGAAGGCAATGTCACCTTTTTGGACATTAAGAGCTGCATTATTTGTACTGTTTGTGTAAAATACAACCCTAAATAAATAAATAAAAGTAAATGTTGCGCCTGCCTGCTTAGGCTGCTGTGCTGCTGTAGTGATGGTGGAAAGGAACTATCGTTACTTGAGGCATGTTTCTGCACAAGAGACGGAGGTCCTGTGGATGAGCCCGATAAGAGAGCCGTGGCAGGCCAAAAAACCCAAGTAAAGCTAAGGTCGTAGATTGGTGGCAGAGCGATGCCTGTTCCTAAGATAAGGTATCTAGGATGCCTGGAACGTCTGCGTTTTAGATAACAACAAATTCGATATTGCGTGGCTTCTGCACAAAAATAAAACTATTGGCTCGGCGTCTCCGTTGACACAACTGATTTATGCAACTCCGTGTTTTATCATGCGGTACTATCAATCAGTAGACCCATCGCAGTAGTTCAATGGCTTGTGCGGTCGGCTGCTTAGTTCAAGGCCTCATAATCGAATCGTGGCCGCTTCGGTTGCATTTCGATGCAGGTGAAATGTGAAAACTCCCATCGGCTGTGCGATGTCAGCGCGTGAAAGAACCCCATGTGGTCGACATTAGTTCGGAGATCAGCGCTACAGCGTCCTCCATCGCCATTCTGCAAATTAGTACCGCTAAGCCCCACTCACAACGCCATGTCTTTGGGTTAATCTTGCTGCGCCGAAAAGCAAGATGGGCGAATTTGAGCACTAGAATGCAATGCACTGGCCAGAATTCTCATCGAACCCAGAATCAGCTGGAATCCACTATTACGGCGTTAACACTGTGTCGTATGCAAAGTGTGATGACAAACATTGCATGTGCTAATGCGTGGTACCTGCCATTTGTGGCACATTTTATATTGTAATTTTACAAGGTGGACACGATTTTGAAGTCCTCGCTCTTGAGTGGTTCTAGATGACCGAGGTAAAGGCCCTGATTGTCACGAACCATCGCATGACAATAGATCACCGTTATTATCTTATGATTTTTTAGCAAGCGGCCTTCCTTGCTTGATTTTTATTAGCAACTGGTTTTTTATAAGCGTACTGCTGGTATCTTTCCCACAGATGTTTTTTCCTTTATAGCAAAAAGCTGATACAGGCATTTGAACGGCTGTACTGTAAAGATCCCAATAACGCAATAGGGTCAGTTTCATGCCATGATGTATTTAGTGACCATAAACTCCTGCAGCCATCAGTTGACATCCGTTATCACTTCCAAGCGTTTCTACTAAAAAAAATCGGAATTTACAGCAAAGCTAACTTTTACGTCTTGAGTGCGGAATTAGGTTTTTTTAAGAGCGTTAGCTTCAGCGTTAGAGCAGAAAGGCTGCGAAGGTGGTGTCTAAACAAAACTCTTTATCTGGGCTGGCTTGCGCCCACAATGGACTGAATCACTTTGCGCGGCTTAGCAACAAGCGTGCTCGGCGATCGTCGAACAGAATGCCCGCCGCTGTCGGCCGTGCTCAATTTAAAGCTGATAGCGAACTTTCCAGCTAAAGCGCACAAAGTTACTAGAACATTCTGGAAGAACGTAGAATCAGTTCTGCGTGGATGCGATCAATCGGAATTAATCTGGTCGCCTCTTGCATCGCAAACAAAGCGATAAAGCGGCGTGCCGGCAGCTTTGAAGAATGAACAAACATTGCAAAGATTCACGGCAATATAACATACCAAGAGTGGGCCGCATAACACCTCTATTTACACCTATCCTTTCGGTCCGTTATATATGTGCTACTAAAGCGGCAATCCAAATACCCCCCTCCCCCTCCCTCATACCGGGACCGCCATTTGGATAAAATTTGGGGGCCACCCGTTTGACGCACAATGTTGGAAATGGTGTCAGATGACTTCTCATGTTCGTGAGAATAAAATGAATAATTTAGATGAAGCCCTACGTATATGTGGAATTCGCACCGACGACCTTTCCGCCCTTCAAACCATGCATTCTGGGGACCTTCAGGTGGCCATTACGGACGAACCGTTTGTCTCAAGGGATTCCGGATCGTGTCAAACGATTCGTCGTGTTGTGATGCACACGTTTATAAAAATTTTTGAATTGATATAACGAGAAAATATACCGGATATTGTGAAGGTGGCTGTAAATCGCAATAGTAGTGAAGAATCCATGAGGTAGATGCCGCTGCTTGTGTCTTAGAGAGGATGTTTCTGGAAAAGAAACATCAGGGAATGTTTGGATTTGGTCTTCTCCACGTTTAGTGAGCACACCAATGTAAACACTTGAAGCTCCCGTAGCTAACGCTCTTAAGTCGAACGCTGAGGCAGTGTTGGCGGATATTTTTTTGTATTTTTGTTGAGCGAACCTTTATTCTATCGTTTTCCGCTAGGTCTGGTGAAGAGAATTGGCTCCTTTTTATGAATAAAATTTACGAATTAACTCAAAAGTACGTCCCGTTGATCTTCATTTCTAACCATAAGAATGACCAGTTGTAAAACAATGCAAAGTTTCGATGGAGGCGAAACGTTAAGGGGCCCGTGTGATGGGTGATGTCAGTGCACGTGTCAGTGCATGTAGCTGCCGCATGCTGAACGTGTGCTAACGGAGGAAGAGTGAGCTCGCAAGGGAGAAGAGCATCGAGAACGCTATCCTGGGGGTAGCTTCTCACTGAATCGTTCGTGCTAAAGAGTAGCTCAGCCACGGCACTGTTTCTTTTTCCAATTGGCAGGTCGAGCATTTGGGCTGGAAACGATCTGAAAAGCATAAAAAAAAAGAAAGGTTGCTCTGAGGAGGCATCGAGTAGTGACGCAGTAGAGGCTGGATTCAAACTATATCGTCGAAGGTCACAAGTTCCTTGTTCCTTTCAGCAATGCAGTAAAACGCTGAACACAAACATGCGTTCAAGAGTGGTTTACAAAACAGGTTCTATCAACGTCGCTCGTGCTAGCTTAATGCGTATATACAAAAACACTCACGCAGGCACACACACCTGACTAGCCTTGGTTTAGTGAGCTCATTCCAAGACAGTAAAATGCCAGTTGCAAACCTTGAAACTCATTTTGCGAAGCTTGGACACTCGAACGATAGAGGAAAGTTTTCGGGGAAAAATTGCGTGGTTTCATATTCCGGTGGGTGTTATCGCATTATCGTTGTCTCTGTGACAGAAGCGTTGCAAGAGGACCTTGAAAGAATGATAAATGCAGAATTTTGGCAGCTCGACTCTAAGGAGCTCGACACTGTGCTTACTCACAGTGTCTCTCCACTCGAAAAAAGGTGTCAATAGACATGTAGCGCCCCTAACCTCTCTGGCTTCATGCAAGCTTGTATATATGCATATGCATATACAAGCTTGCATGAAGCCAGAGAGGCTAGGGGCGCTACGTGTCTATTGACGCCTTTCTTCGAGTGGAGATATATTGTGCAAGTATCCACATATAGCACTATATAGCACATATATGCATATATGCTTGTACAGTCGTCCACACACCAGTCTAGAGCGCTCCAAAGGCGCACTGGCAAGTAGACTTGTGTGATTTACGTTGATCCAGAGTTCCCGGGTTTGAACCCGACCGCGGCGTTTGCGTTTCTATAGAGGCAAAACGCTAAAAGGCGTCCGTGTGCTGTGCGATGTGAGTGCATGTTAAAGATCCCCAGGTGGTCGAAATTATCCCAGAGAACTCCACTACGGCACCTCTCTCTTCCTTTATTCTTTCACTCCCTCCTTTATCCCATCCCCTATGTCGCGGTTCAGGTGTCCAACGATATATGAGACAGATATTGCGCCATTTCCTTTTCCTAAAACACCAATTATTATTATTTTTATGATTTACGTGTGGCCTAGGGTTCGAAACCTTACCTTATCGTGCATGCGCATTCCGATATATTGTTTAACTTCTCATTTCCTTGCCAGCTGTATCGGACCCGGCATACAGCGGCGCTTGCCAGAAATAGACTATTCAGCGCGCCGATTGCGCGTTCTGGACAGGTGTATGGATGAGTGTACATGCATTCGTAACCGGTCAACCTGCAGAATCAGACGGTTGTGTAAAGAAAGTTTATCCTGGTAGTTAAAAAGAGCCCAATGCGGAACAGTGGGAGGGCCTGCTCACCAGCAGCGAGCTGTCGGTCCAAAGAGGACTAGCGCAGCACGCATGCGAGGTGGCACGGCTCAGTGGGGCCCTGGAACAAGGGAACCAAGCACCGGATCAACCGGGACTTCGGCCCAAGGGATGAAGACATCCGGAAGCCGCTGACACCTTTGCTTGATAGTGCAATAAAAGTTTTTTCCTCCTACTCCTTCTGGTCATTACACCGGTTGTGCTGTCGATGCAGAATATTAAATTTTGGTGCCATGCATAAAGGGGTACTGTGATGTTCCCGTAAAACTTCCCTTGCCTCGGCGGGAATAAAAGTGTGGAAGTACAGGACGGCGGAAGTAAACGATGTCGATACTCGGCTTGAAGTCAAACGGCACTGCCTTGAGGTGAAGAGGATCAAAATGGGACGTGCGAAAGGTGGGATGGTAGAAAATATCGAGGCTTTTCATTTTTGTAAGTCCGGCGAGAAATGTGAGAAAGAAAGAACTTCATTATAACAAAGAAATTCTGAGCACGCAGGCCCCTGGGTGCCCGCAAGAGCATACTGCTCTCAAGTGTCTTTGTTCCTAAGGTACAAAGCACTGGCGGCCTGGCCGTGGGCGATGGTCTGCACGACCGGGTCCTTCGAGCGCAGCAGGGTCTCCCAGGTCTTAAGCTGGGTACCCACCGCTAACACAATGGTTGGGTACAAGATTTCCCTAGGCCTGGCACTCAGCTGCCTTGGGGTGAAACGCTTAGGAAAATGGGTCTTCGACCCCACCCTCAATAGATAAAAAATACATAGTGCCATGACGCTCTTTGGCCACAGATGCCCTTGCGCCAAGAGAACTCATTCCTTTTGCAGCTATTCCGCTCAGGCACTTTGTTGCACAGTCGACCCAGCGCGTGCTATAACTTCCATGATCTGACACCTGTTGCTTTACTCTCTCTTCCGGCAGCGGTTTCTTCACCCATTTGTCGTTTCTTGAATTTTATCTGGCGGCAGTGGTGCCGATGCGTGCATCGCGAGAGGTGTAAATTTTTAGATTGTTATTTTGAAATGTCTTTGGTCTTTTGCATGCTTTCGCTGCTTTAGTGTTCAACCGTGGTGACAAAGAAAGAACTAATAACAGTTTACACGCCATACATGCCATTTGTGTGTCTTGGTCTACGCTCGGCTTTTTGTGTGGAATACGCCATATTGGGAACAGAAGGGCCCAGAGCGCCTAAGCGCTCGCAAAAAAAAAAAGGACCGCTTTATCGTCGTGTCCATTCCTGCTAGAAGCTGCGGTCGCCCGATGATTCGCCCAGAATGGTGTTCCAATCCTTCGGCTTGGTGCGCAATGCTCCGGCAGCCCTCTGCAGCGAGCTGCTGGTAAAATCCAAAAGAAGTGCAGCTTGCCTGCGCCTTATCGGAGTGGCGACATACGCCGTGAAGCTCGCCAGTTTGTCGACTCATTGTGTCAGCTGCTCCTTGGATCAAGCGCAAGGGAGGCAGATCAGATGCTTCCAGACGAGCACCCCTTGGCCCGAGAAATGGACGCGCCATTTTCTGACCCCTCGGTGACTGTGGTGGCACAGCAAAGCATTTCAGTCAGCGGCAGCGCATCGTGGCAGCTTCTGTTCCCGATACTACATCCAAGCTTGAAAGTCTGTCTTCAAAGTGAGTGGCGGCAGCAGGTATTTTGGCTAGTGGTGAGCCAGCGACCGAGGGCGCATGCTGCGGGTAGAAACACAGGGTCTGCTGTGCAATGGTTAGCGAGCCCAGGCGCTCTCTCTACCGCGTGACGAAAGCTGGCAGCTTCAAACTAAAGTTACATTCTTGCAACTCTTACACGCAGTTTGCCTTATTCCAACTTATGTGTTGAAAGCTAATATTGTATTAGGGAGACATTAATTGCACTCTTGCCACAACCAAGCTTACGAAAATAGATCACCGATGCCAGGTTTGTTCAAGAGCGATAAAATACGTATGATGTCACGCCGTCGCCACGCACTTCGCATTTTTTGAAGGCTTCTTAGTGTTTGCTCATGCTTCACTATCAGACATTGTCGCATAGCGACCAAGGCAGACAATATAAAACCACAGAAACAACTGTCGCTGTCCGCTTTGAAAGCGACTACTGTATTGTAAAACGCGCTGATTTGAATTTCGACCTTATAAATGAAGACAAGAAAAAAATAAAAAGAACCTCTCGCTACCTGCGCGCGGCCCCAATGAAATTATTGAGTTTATAAACTTTGGTCGATTTGAATTCTTTGGCCGGTTGCAATCTCATTTATTTGTGGATGCTCTTAATTTTATTTATACCGTGCCTTAGCGCACTTTTCAAATTGTTTTTTGGTAACTTCCATGTCGACGCCAAAATGAGCGACAACCTTTAAGGAGAAAAAACCCGGCGGTGCTAAGCATCGGTACTTAGCAGCGCATTTGTATCCTGTGACAGCCGGTTTTCTGCACACTGTGCCATGCACTCTAGTTCTTTTTTTTACATAGCAAAGAGGACCTAGAATAAAAACAGGCGCTCTATGCTGTGCAAAGTACCTACATAAGGACAGGAGACGTTTTGTAACTTTTTGTTTTTTAATCGCTTTTTACAGCGCATAACTTCGGCCTAGTTGTCACTAAAGTGGTTACTGATCAGATCCATGCCTCGTACAACGCTGCCAGTCTTAATCTGAAAGACCTGGTCACTGCGTGCCTTCCTGTTAGTCGTTGGCTTTGGTATGCCCGAAGCGAGCTGCCGGCCCAAGTCGTGCATATCTTCTACAAAGCGCTTGTGCTTCGCTTCTGTCGTAAAGAAAGTGTTAAAGAGCGGAAGATCCCATAGGGCCCAGGGGATGACTGTAGCGCACCAAGCGGCTGGAGTGGAAACTGCCGGTTTCGGTTTTAGGCGTGCGCGGTTAGAATGCTAGCTCATGCTATACCCGGCTGTTAATGACGCCCTAATTTCGCCGCATTTTTTTTGTATATGCTCTCCTATTGCTTAGTTGCGAAAACTTTCTTTTTGCTCTAGTAAATTGCAAATTGCAAAAATAAATTAGGCTGCGAGTGTTCTTGCCAATTACCCGCACAGCTTTGTCACAGCCTAGGCCCAACAGTGGCATTCCAGAAAAGAAGACGCCAGGCACATTGTTAAACAAATATTTATTTTGCTGCTTATGAACAAAAAACAAATCTATACTGTTGGCATCGCCGTTCGGCACATTATGAAGCTTTCCCGGCTTCTCGTACATGTGTATAGCCTTTGTAATGTGATAACCTCACAAAGCAATGGTTCTCGCTGCCACCGTGCGGTGTCAGCTGAAAAGCATTATTAAGGCGAAAGCCTTTAATGGCTCATACTCGCGGTGACCGTCCGTCCGTTACATCCAAAGCCTGAAACAGTGCCCGCTGTGACCCTCCCCGCACCGGCGCACACCCTCCTCGCCTCTCGGAGACAGGTGGCGGCGCCGAAGCACATGCGCAGTTGCGCATAGCAACAGTGACGTCACCTTCACCGGCAGGTGGAGCGAATACACGCTGCGACAACGCTCCTTCGCCAGACGTGTCGTTGCAGTCGAGTGAGTGAGTGAGGCTAAAGCCTGTGGCCATTCGACCGTGGGCGCCATGCACAAAGTCATGGAAATAGTAGCGGTGTGGTCACAGGCTGTCGCCGAACACATTTTAGAATTTCCAAAGTGTCCTCCTAATTTTCTTAAAGACCACGTGTCATTCTGCGAGACCTGATACCAAAACTGTGCGGACAGGCGAAACATGCGAAAGCAGCGAAGTGATCAAATCGGCAACACAGAAAACTTGCTTTTACGAACCTTGCGTGCGGAACACTGATATACCACACACAGTGCCATACATACTGTACTACACTCTGTAGACATCTCCCCAATGATTTTCAAGCATGTCTCCATTCCACGACGTTATCCTCTTGTTATCGACGTTATAGAAGCAACGATGTTGATTGCAGGGGTAAAATTTTAAAATAAAGCCTGCATATTGAGTGCGAGGATGCGCGACGTGTGGTTCTGTGACGTCCGTAGTATAAAGCTTTATTTGATAAATTGATCCGAAGCTTGGTTTCCCGCATAGCAAGTAGTTGCAGAAACAAATTCTGGTTTCAGTAATAGAATATTTACTACTCTTCCTTGCTTCAAACCCAAGATAAGCAAATTGTGGTATCATTTTTTCGAAAAAAAGGAAAAAGGGACTTAAAACGTGACCAAGCATAGGAGCTGTGCAATAACAGAAGTCAGAACTCTACCCTACACAGCAGTCATTCAGTACTGCCTCGAAATGAGCTCAACTAGCAAAAAATACAAAAACCTCACGCTATCGTAATGCAAGTAAAAGCGTATAGAAGCCGTTTTGATTTACCAACCAGCCTAACCTTCCATTTAGCACACTTCCCCTTGTGTGCCGCTATAACATCGTTTTCTGAAAAGAACGTGACTCGTTAACTGTACAACTAGAAGTATGTTTTTCAGTATGAAGTATTTAATCACACAAGCATGTTTCTCTGCATTTAGTTGGGGAACCATGACGGTGCTGCCGGCTCGAACTGCAATTAAGAACATATACTAATGGCAACACCATTGAAGTACACTCTAGCCTTAAACAGGACGCTAATCCCTGTTCGTATCCTTGTGAAGCGAGCACTCCAACTTGGAGAAGAAAGTGCACGCATGGTTAATGCTCCCTATGGCTGTTGGAAACGTAAGATGCGACCGGCTAAGCGCACCGATAACAAGGAAGTCATTCACATGTGGAGACCTCCGGTGACTTCGAGAACTGCCCCCGTGACATAGGAACTGGCTGCTGAGCAGCAGAGGAACACGATAGCCTCCGCGATCTCCCGAGGTTTAGCGGCCCTCTTGAGAGGCGTCTTCGACAGGACCTCCTTCTCACGGTTTTGGTCCTCACCGGCTGACATAGGAGTGTCCGTCCAGCCGGGCAGCACGACGTTACAGCGGATTCCGTGCGGCGCCAGTTCCGTGGCCGCACTCTTGGTGAGGGCGATGATGGCGGTCTTGGAAGCGACATAAGCGGTAAACTTGGGAGGACACCCTTTGGCTGCGATGCTGGCTATGTTCACAATGGCCGCTCCACCCTCGGGCAGTGGTATCCCAGAGCGCAGCATATCCCTACTGGCGGCACGAGTCACAAGGAAAGTGCCCTGAAATCGGAGACAATTAAGGCCACAGCTGCCAGTGGTATCCCATTCGGGAATATGATCGCGCCATTTCATTTGGCGTGAGTTTATCTAGGGACCTGCATTTGAAAATAAAACTTTTCGAGATTCAGGTTGCAAAAGGAAAAGAAATAAATACGATCACTTCTATTTGATGTGCGAGCGTCAGTCAGCTCTCCGAGAAGTAGTGTACGAGCTTAATAATTAATTAAATTTCCAAGCCCCCCGTATTATTGTGCCCGGAGTAACACGTTACGACAGCGCAGTAGATCGTGTGTCTCCAAACGCGTCCATTGATGAATATGTCTGGCATGTCATCTAGCTAGAATTTTGGAGATCTTGATAACGACTACAGGCTGGAAGTGTGACCTGTCGCGTTGCCGCAATTTTTCTGCGGAATATAAAATCAGCATGTAACGTACTTTCTGGCATCCTACCTTGAGGTTTACGCTCATCACGTCGTCAAAGATTTCATCGCTGCATTCGACGAGAGAAGCTGAGCGGAGTATACCGGCGCAGTTGACGACCACGCTAAGTGGCTTCGTGAAGCGTTTTCTGACAAGGTTGAAGAGGGGCTCGACGGACGCCGAGTCACTCACGTCCACGTATATGGCCTGATGTCTACTGTTCCCTGCGTGGCAGGAGTACATCGTCAACCATAACGTGATGATTAAAGACAGAGGGAGAGAAGCCCTTTAATAAAAAAAGAGAGAATTTAGCCGGCGTTTAAAAATCACTGGCATGCTACTGTTCATGGGGAAGGAAATTTGGGAGCTAAAAGCGGTAGAAAAGCGGTACGGGAAAGGTAAAATAAAACAAAAAAAGGAGAGAACATAAAATGCAGCCATTAAATGCGTACTAAAGTGCATCGGTGAGTAATGATGTTACATATGAAATGAAGTGCATAGTCCGACAAATGGGCTAGCAAAGTTCACTGCGTGAAAATGTATGAGGATAACATGCAAGGTGGAATGACAGTTTGTCAAGATGTCCAGTGCCCATTAAACATACAAATAAAAAGTTCATTGCATATCTCTATTGCCTAGGCCAGGCTAAGGGACCTAAGACACTGTCCATTGTTAGCGGCACTGGCGAGAGCTTCGCCATGCATTGTTCATCGTACGCACGCTCGTCAGCATGCGCAGGGCACTCAGTCAGGATGTGTTCCAGAGTTTTGATCGAGCCGAAGTTGTTACAAAGCGGACTGTTAATTTGACCGAACCGGTATCGCAAGCCGTTTGTAAATGCAGCTTTCAGGCGAAGTTGGTGGTAAAGTGTTTCCAGATGGCGAGGAATTCTGGGTGAGAGTCCGGATCTCAGTTGTGGATCGACTGAGCAAAGAAATTGGTAGTGATGCGTCGGCAAGCTCTATAGCAGATACGCTTCTTCGGAAGCAATTCATTCAGCCATTTGGGTGGCATCAGATTTCGTGAAGAAGGTCCTAATGTATTTCCGATGTTGGTGGCCTTTACGAGCTGCTTCATCCGCTTTTTTCATTGGCTAGAATGCCACAGTGTGCTGGTACCTACTGAAATTTGATGCAGTGGCCTGCGAAATTCATAGCGAAGGGCTCCGAAAATTTCGACCACATGCGGTCCTTTAACGTACACCGACATCGCACAGTGCACGAGACCTCTAGAATTTCGCCTCCATCGAAATTAGACCGCCGCGGCCGGGATCAAACCCGCGTCTTTCGAGTCAGCAGTCGAGCGCCATAACAACTGAAGAAGCGGCATTCGCAGGTGCGCGGCATAACGACCATAACGACCGGCGAAATTACAGTTCCATTCTTTGCTATACTTTAACACAAGATTTCCAGGCATGGAATCTGCGTGTTCGATATACCCAATAATCCCAGATATCAGGGTTCGGTATAGACTAGCAAGACTTTTGACACATTTGATAGTAGCCCGAAGGCAAAGTGTGCGGTCTGGCGATTCTGCCGATGCAGCACGTTCAGCCGTGGGCAAGTTGCGATGAAGTTTGCCATGTCGATAGCAGAGCCGAAGCCCAGCCTTGCGGGAGTAGGAAACATTTTTGGTGGATCCGCAGTCGGAACCGGCGGATTCGACAGCGGCCTGCGCATACAGCCTTGAGCTTCCGCGCTCTGTCGAAGCCACACGTGGCGTGCGTCAGGTAACTTGACTATGTCGAGAGCATCTAGGCAAGGAATATAATCAGCCGAACGCACACCTCTAACTGCTCACAATGGGATGTGGTGTTTGTCGTGTCCCAAGCGGCGGACGCCAGCAGTTTTTAGGCGTGCAGTGACATTGCAGGTTGCCTAAAGGCCAAAAATAACCGAACGTTGGCATGCACGAGCTGCATAACGTGGCCAAGCTTGAAGTGAGGTATAAGAAATGACTTTCGACTGACCTGGTAGTGCCTGGGCAACTCTGCGAGCTCCTTCAAGCTGCTTGTCGGCGACCACCAGAGTAGCACCTTTTGTAGCGAGGGCGTGGCAGACAGCCTCACCGATGCCGCTGGCACCGCCCGTCACCAATGCCAGCCTTCCATGAAACGATGCGTCCGAAGCAGCATCTGAACCAACCATCTTGCTGCCTCTTATCTCAAAGAGCAATGAGCTTTACGGAATCGATGACAACGGCTTTAGCACCAGATGAAGTAGTTGCTGGGCTGTTAGTCAAAAAAAGGGAAACAGAATGGCAAAGCCTCGCATTTAGAGCAGAATGGCTCATAGCTGGCGCTGTGAGAGCGGCGACATTATGTTGAAGTATTATAAAAATACTCTGCGTAAATCAAATGTAAATTATGTTTAATGTCCCGAAGTGACACATCAGTTCTGAGGTACGCTGTAGTAGAGGGCTCCGTAATAATCTAGACCGCCTGAGGTTCTTTCACGTGCACTGACATCGTACAGCACAAGAGGGTTTGTCTTCGTCGAAACGGGGCCCTCGTAGCCGGCATTCAATTCCGGGACCTTGTGATCAGCAGCCGCACTCCGAAGGCACTGGTCATTGCGGCGAGTCAGTATGTCGCTCACAGCCGACCTTTACTGCTCGTCATCTTCACGGAACACTAGTGAGTCCTCTTACATAGTGAAGTAAAGTGCTGGAATGACTAGTTAATGTATGTTTCAATATTCCATGCGCATTTTCACGCCCGCACCCCTGTCACTTGTATGGGAATGAAATATGCGTGCTGTAAGCTTTTGTCACCGGGAAAAAGAGTCCATATTTCGCCTTGCTTCGCGGAAATGGAATGATCTCCTAAACGCGAATTAATTAAATGCAGTGACAATCGAGTCAAATCACTTCGCCCAATCGATCCCGGTAAAATGGAAAATTAAAGGAGCGAAGCATATATAATCAGTGCTCGTCTAAATTAATCTTAGGAGAAGTTACACAACGTTGAATAATGCCGGAAGCAGTTCCTTCTGGCTGAATTCGAAGTTATCTGCTAGGCAGAAAGCCATCACGAAATCATCTGATTTGAGGCTTTCTACGCGGGCCTTATAGGCGATGGAAAATGCAATGAGGTTGGTAATGGTGACAATAATGACGCATTTGCATAAGGCGTTGTGATTTGTTTGTTTTATTGGGGTTTAACGTCCCAAAGTGACTCAGGCTATGAGAGACGCCGTAGTGAAGGGCTACAGAAATTTCTACCACCTGAGGTTTTTTTAACGTGCACTGACATCGCACAGTACACGGTCCTCTAGAATTTCGCCTTCATAGAAATTCGACCGCCGCGGCCGGGATCGAACCCGTGTCTTTCGGGTGAGCAGCCGAGTGCCATAACCACTGAGCCACCACGGCGGCCGCATAAGGCGTTGTGAATGAAAAGTTGCTCCGCAGATAACTCACTCGATGCGACGGGTTAAGGGAGCAAGTAGAGAGCAGGTTTACTACCGTTTAATTTCCAATCTGTTTATGATAAATATTCTTCAAAAATATTTAGAATACGGAAAAATCACGCTATCGTTCACGCTATATACAGTGGCTCCATAAAAGCTAGCAAGTAATAAAGATTGTGTCACGGTAAATGTTAAGGAATGACGAACGTATTGTGTAGCTATTCCTTTTCACGTACAGCAGCCTGACATGGCTATTCGCAACTCCGGAAAACGTTACGTGTACTGTAGCACTGCGCAGGATATACAAAGATGGCTGTCCTGTCCGCGTCTGCGGTGGCACTTTCGCTTGATGCTGTGCTTCGATTTCTAGGTTGTTGTGTGGAATCACGGTGCTTTGTCGATAGCGAGCGGATTATAGCGGTCAACCTCTCCTGCCTAATCGTATTGTAGAACCACGCTGATGGCCAAGCCGAAATCGTGGTCTTGTACAGCTCTGTGCGCAGACGTCCGGATCGCAGCGAGAGCTGTACAATATCGCTAAAAGATAAGATGCTTTTTCAGGGATACCGAAGCACTGGAAGGCCAGTGCACATGCACTACTGAATTTTTCTGAAAGGTTCAAATTCCTATGTTCCGCAATTTTTCACTGCTACGGGCAAGTCGCTTTGCGGTTTTCACCGACATAACAGCGCATACGAAAACGTTCACTTTCGACTTTCAAGAAACACTTGACTGATGAGACGCTGCATTTCAATGCAGCCGGCTGCGAGCATTTCATAATGACAGCATCTAATGATGGCATGAGTAATGGCGAACTTGCAGGGCTTGCTGTGAATATGCACTTCCCTAAGTCGGGCACGGAAAGCAAGAATTCTGAAACCACGTTTTGGCCGAGCGGCGTGGACATTAGACCACGCGGTATTCCGTGGAACGAGCGGCCGTAGTGTAGTTTTTAAAGAAAAACTAATGCCATGTGTGATAGGGCAAAATAATGCCAACATCCTTTTATTCAGGGGAATGTTTGGAAAAGTCGTTTTGCGCTCATACTGATTTACATGGACCAATATGCCTTGTGTGTGCTAGAGAAAGGCAGGCAGCATAGCAACATGATGCCTGGGCAGTTTGTAACTTCATTTTGCAGGTCCGGGTGAAGAGCGGAAGCGGGAAGGAGAGGGGAACGGTTGTAGATTGAGAAAACAAAATAAAAATAAATCTTAGAGATATCACCCAGTTATGCACTATCTATGTCTGCTCGTCTAATCATCTCATCACCTAATTGTCCTACATTACGTCGACCAAGTTCGGCGTGCACTGTCGAAATGACATACTGCCATGCTGAGTAAGAGGCTGTGAGCGTCTTGGCTGACTCTTCAAGAACCAGCATCAATTAGAGTGACCTAAAAACAGCTCTAGATACTACCGTAGGCTGAGGGCAATTTTAGTTGTCAATATCGGCGCTCTTCCAACACGAAACCGCGATCACAGCACCATCGCACGACACTGAATCAGTGTATACAAAATAATTTGATGTTTGCTGGCAAGCAGGAAGGTCTCCCGAGTGAAATGGTTCTCACAAACGACCTTAGTCGCGGTCACTTTTTTTTTTCAGTGCTCAATATTTTTTTCAATCAATAACTTTTTCCGCAGCGTGTCGTCTGGTTCGCTCGGGAAATGAGAAAATGGCTGTGTGTGGACGTTCAAGCAAGATAGCACAAAAATGGGACGCAGCAAAATTCATTCGACGTTCGCTTTGTCCTTGGCATGACGGCTTCACGAGTCGAGAACAGAGATGCCGTTTTACACCGCACGAGTAACTGAAAACTGAACATGTTACTTTGCGAATCCTGAATCGACGGGAAGACCGTAAGGGGATGAGCGGTGATCTGGAGTTTCGCACAACACGAGGGAACAAAAAGTAAATAAATTACACTCACCATGTTCTTTACGTAGCCTGTCTTTACCGAACATAGCAATGACCTGTTTGGTTGGGACCAGTAAAAAGGAAACTGCGGATGTTATGCAAGCCACATAGTTAGTGTTCAATAAAGGGGACCAAATGCAGACTCATCTGCTTATACCCATCTTCACAACACTATAGCCATGGGATGAATACTAATCTTTAGGCCGAATTATTTTCGAAGATTGCAGGGAAAAATTCGGTCATTGGAAAGAGGGCAGCTTGAAAGTTGAGTTCGCTTAACTCAAAAGTAGAAAAAATTAGCGCTCGTTTTAGAACCTGATTTTGAATAATGAGACAAAAGGTAATAAATAATCGATGACCTATACAGAATAGGGTGCACTTTATCAGTCAAAGAAAGAAACTGAGCTTGACGCGAGCAAGACCAGTAATATCAATGGCTGGCTTAGCAGGAGATAGGATTAGGTTGTATAAAGTTAGCGAAAACTTTGAGCGCAAATGCTATAGTATTTTGTAAATTCTGACGCTGAGAGAAACAAGAGTATCATTCATTTCCACTTGGTTCATAGAGCGTAAGAACCTCATAAACTTTTTGTCTCAATGGTAGAGTAAATGTTTCAAGTAGATGTTGAGCAATTTTTTTTTCTGACGACACTGACAGCGCGGCTTTTTTCATGAATTCAAATCTAATAAAGTTAAAGCGACGAAGTTCGAGGTCGTGGTTATGACGGACTCTCGCTCCATTTGCTCTTCGTTATCCTCACCCACTGAGTCTCGGGCATTACACCTCTAAGTTCCTGATCCCGCTCCATATAAATTCGGTAAGGTTGCTTTGGGTACCAGGGCAAATTGGCTTTCACTTAAATAAGATTGCAGATTCCTTAGCAATGGCCTCTCTCTGCGGCCCAATTATTGTTGTTTTGCCAACCTGTTCATATACAGCTGCGGTGAGGTTTCGCAGTTACACAATATTTCAGGAATTTGCTGCCTCGGCTCTTACATCATCTCCCGAATATCAGCATCTTCTCCATCGTTGGAGTAGCAAAGACTGGCGCTCGCACAGACTGGAGGTCTCTTTCACGCGCTTGCGTTGCCGGGTTCCCCTTCTAAATTTCTACCTTCACAGATCTGGCCTGGCGGCTTCCCCACTGTGCCCTTTTTGCGCCGAACCTGAGACAATAGATCACTTCCTGCTGTTCTGCCGCCGCTTCTCTCATTTGAGGAGGCGCCTTTTGCAAATTACGTTTCATCAGCTGGGTCTGCCTGTGTCCTCTGCGGCTGTTCTTTCCATTGGCGCTTTTTTTTTTGCTTGGACGAAGCGACAGGGGACTGCGCTCTGCTGTGCAAAATTTCCTTCAAGAAACGCAGCGACTCCCATTCTAATTTCTTTTTCCCGCTCTCACTCTGTACGAAATTGAATCATTACAGACAATGTATACTATTATGCACAATAAGCCATCGTCCCGTCTTCGATCTCCAAGTGAACAGAACCCTTTTCTTTGCGTCTTCCGATATATCGGATTGAATTGGATTATGAATTTTTATTGCGCAAGGGCGTCTATGGCCAAAGAGCGCCATGGCTTAAGGTATTTTTCGATTACTCAAGGTAGGGTCAAAGACCCATATTCCAAGCATTTCACCCCTTACTAGCCGAGCACCAGGCCAGGGGAAAGCTTGTACCCATTGTATCACCGGTGGGTACCCGGCGGCACTGGGGATCGAACCCCGCACCTCCCGCATTGCGAGGCGGATGCTCAACAACTCGGTCACCGCGGCAGTCTCTTCCGAGCTATCATCCTATATACTATTACTACTCTTTTTGCCGTCAAAACGTTCCTGTTTCCAGCAATTAACCGCCAGTGTCTAGGCCACTCCCCTGTAGTGGGTATATGCCAGCATTGTTTGAGGCCAACCAACCAGCCAACAAACATGGACACGTGCTTCTGAAATCATCGGAAGGGTGGGAAATGTAGTTATATATTTAAAAAAGCTTCATCGCGGATGCCAGTGCAGCATTTTAAACAAATCTGTTTCGCTACAGGAACTGCCCAAGGTACCTTCTAAACACACCATATAAATCTGCAGACGCAGGGCTGGTCCCGTAGTATTAGTCAGGGCTGTGATACAGCACACATGGTTGGGTAGTATATTAGACAAAAAAAATCGGCGTTTTTAAATGCATATGTGCAGGTGGTCTCGGTTTACGTGTGGAAAAGAAAATTATGTGGAACGAACACTGCAGGACTTTAGTTCTCAAATAGGCGCTTGATATGAGCATGAGGCGATATGTTCTGCAGATGGCAAAGAAGAAATTCAAGTTGGAACGAATCAGTTAATTCAGGCATCTCAGAAATGAAAAAGGTCATAATCATTCCTCACCACAAGGATGGTTTTTTGTAGTAAAGTGAGCAGATATGAAATGACACACAGATCGATCACACTAAAAGAACCGCTTCCCTGCAATTTAAGCAATTAAAGGGCCCATCCGAATTATCCTTGGCGCGTTGTTCCTTGGAAGATTTCATCTTTAGTACCAACCGCAGAGAGCTTATTCTTATACATAGATCTTTATTTTTAATAGGTTATCAACCACCGATACTCACCCTTCAAAGAAAGATCCCCAGGAGAAAGATCCAGTTGAAGAGGCTACGCGCGCATGAAGCAGTCGTAGGCGCTCGTCCGGCGATCTGCAAAGCTCTGCTTCTAAGTGTGCTTGCGCCACAATGAATGCAATGGACTCTTGCAAAACTCCTGCGTCGACCTGCGCTGGGCGGTGTATGGCCGCAGTAAGGCCGCCTATCTTCAGGAAGTGTTATCACAATGCATCAGTCGACGCTGTCTAGTCCCTCTAAATGTGAAATAGGTGTTGCCCGGGTTATCACTATGAGGTGGGACCGCCATGCCTTTGCGCTATTACAAATGCAGAAACACGCCCCGTAAAGACGACGCTGTGCTTCTACGGAGTTTTTTTTTTTTCGGGGCGGCGGGGGGAGACCACATAGTTTCTTATTAACTCCAGTGAGGTTTAAAATTCCATCTGTTTGTTTCGATTCGAGGTTTGTCATTAATATGCGAGGCCGCATGAATATATGAGTAAACAAGAAACACTAGTGGGAAGTCTTTATTAGGTGCCAAAAGAGTTATGTAAAGAGCACAAAAGAGATAGGAAACAAATATGGGAGGGAGCAAGAAACGAAGTCAAGAAAAGCACGAAAAGAAACTAATTAATGCGCAGGAGTACACTCGTATTTCAATAAAAAGCATAGCCTGTTTTCTAGTCTTATCACTGACGTGCACCTACCACCCTGTATTGCTATGCCCCAAGTTATGCGCTCACCCGTGTTTTATCCGGGTTACCACCACGGACGTCAGGGAACGAAAATAGCGCGGAACGAACAACAACAACAAATGTCGAGATAAATTCACAGTGCAAGCGTCCCTGCGCATGCTGCTTCCACGTTTCAAAGCAACTGCAGCCTCTGTTTAGGGGAGGCATCCTGGGCCAGAGGGCGCTGCGCACGTCAGTGAACATTGGCGTTTCCGAGCGACTCGATGTAATTAATCGGGCAGGTCTACTACTCCTTTGCAGACTTGTGTGTCCCTGCGCCCCCTGCACAGGAGACTGTTAACTGGAGAGATATGAGAGAGCCTTGGTCCTGCACCGAGCTTATACTCGGGCTGATTATGGTGATGATGCACTGCCTGCTTGGGAAAGAAACTTTCTGCGCGCGCGCGCTCGTTCTTTCTCGCTCGCGCCCATTAGCTCTTGTGAAAAACTTATTTCGCACGCGCGCTCATGCTTCCTTCGCTCGCACTTGGAGGCAGTAGTGAAAGAAGCAGTGAAAGAAGCAGAAGTAGTAGGCAGCTCTTGTGCGTGGCCTAAGTAAGCCTAAATAAAGGCGCGCTGTTCTCGTCAAGCCCACTTTGGTGTTGCGATTAAATGACCACTTTTTACGTAAAGTGGAAACTTTGCTGTTGCCGCAGGCGGCGAGTCATTTATATTATTTTCTAATCGCTACTGCAGCGCCCTGCCTTGCTCACTCTCTTTCTTATTTCACTCTCAGCTTCCTCTCTTCCCTCACGGCGTGGTTGAGGTGTTCACCGAGAAGTGAGACAGTTACAGCGCCTTCCTTTTCCCGATAACGAATCATATGGATACTTGACATGCATTAAACGATTGCGGCCAGCTGCGTATATTTTTGCTGACAACCCGCATGGCTGTAAGCAAATGCGCCATTTCAGTGAAACCCAAGAGACAAGCAAGACGCTTCGTCGCTTTTAGACAGCCGCGGCGCCGCTTCAGTCCTTGAGAGATAAATTTTATCCGTTTATGAAAGCATGTCCGTTCGACTGCAAGCAGAGAGACGCAGCAGGTATTTAGCAGGCGGCGAGGCAGTGACCAAGGACGCAAGCTGCGGGCAGAAACACAAGGGCTTTTTGTACAGTTTTAGCCGGCCGAATGTCCTCTGCTGTCGTTTCGAAGGAAAGTATCGGGATTCCGTTGCTCACCGTCCATTACATTCTACTTCAAAAGCCTCGCTTTCCCCTCTAAATTTAAAATGTATTCAAAGACATCCATGTCATTCTTGGAAAAACTAAGTTTCCAAAATTGCTATCCAATATCAGGTGAGTTAAAGAGAGATAAATACTTCATTAAAACCAGCAATCGCAACAGCTTGCTTCTTTTTCGCGTAGTACAGCGCTCTGGCATACGTCCTAGTAATACAACCTCAGGAGGCTGGACAAGTTTTTAACTGAAGCGTATTGGCCGCAGCAAGGAAGAGTATCCGAAATGCCACCGAGTACACACCGAGTTTTATTATTGATTTGGTTTGGTTTTATGGGGCTGAACGACGCAAAGCGGCTCAGGCTATCAGTGACGCTGTAGTGGAGGGCTACGGATAACTTCGACCACCTGGGGTTATTTAGCGTACGTGCACTCACATCGACCAGTACAAGGGTTTCTAGCACTTCTAATTGGTGCAAGCTTTCCCCCGGCCTTGTTGGTGGGGCTGTTCAGGAGCTAAATGCTTGGAAAAAAATGTCTTTGGTCTGCCCCCTTTTAGGGGACGGTGAAGAGGCGCAGCTCGAAATCAGACATGTTGTTTTACCACACGTGGCGGATTTGCAATTTCTTCTGATCGCTAACTTCGACGCATCAGCAATCTGTGGAAGGAGGCAGGGGTAAGACATTATTCGCAAGCATTTCATCCCTGAAACGCCGACCACATGACAGGGGGAAAGCGTGTGCCGATCCGAAAGCCGGTGGGTATACCTGGTGGCAAGGGGATGAAATCCTGCACCTCATACATGTGAGGCGGATGCCCTGACTACGCAGCGTATTGGCCGTTATCCTAAGAGGAAATGGTAGGGTCAGCGCTGTGTTTGCCTTTCTTCTGCCGTCCATGCTTTTTTTTTGCGCTGCATATTTTCCTTTTCTGTTACATAATTTTCATTTATGTTCGCTACTATTTGTCGTTTATATAACAACTATAAAGCGAACAATAGAACCAAATCATTCAGGATTTGATGTACCACATCAACGGCATGGTGCGGTGGTTGTCGAGCGTCCCCCAAGTGTAACATCGAGAGATGAAATCTTGTTTATCTCCAGGTAATAGTCTCGCTTGTAAACTTTGAAATGGCCCAACTCTCGCAGAGAATATTCAGCCGTTAGCCGATACTTGTAGAGTGAAGAAAAACTCTCTCTTCTTGCAACGTAGGGTAGAAAAATTTGGTTTATGTTCGTGACCGCAGGTACTGGTTTTATGGTTTATGGGGTTTAACGTCCCAAAGCGACTCAGGATATGTGAAGGACGCACACAAATACTGAACTTTCGTGACAAAATATTATCAAATACTTAATGTAAATCAGTCGTGAGTGAACCCGTTGATGCATGCTTACACTTCCTGTCCGGGGCTATTCATTTGCATGTTTCTTCAGATATCGGAAATGTGATAGTATACTTGAAGGCGTCGATCACCAAGACGATAGGCACGTAGAAAAAAGCGAACAAGCAAAAAAAATTGGCAGGTGAAAAAAATGCAGCCGTTATAAAACAGTTTTCCTATGAGTACAGGAACGTTTTTTTTTTCTGCGGAAAGGGATATGGTTTTGTTTCGTTCACTTGTAATGTGGTTCTGTACTAAGAGTTTTAAGAGCAGTGTATACTAGGAATAATACGTAAGATTGGACAATGGCTGGAGATACGCTTGGCACTACTACCAGATATGCTTGGCAATACTACCGTCAGAACCCTACATATAGACACCTGCTAGAACCCTTTGCGATTGCTGAAATCTCAACATCTCACATATATTCGAAAGAACACCTAAAGACAGTAAACTTTATTTTAGCACCGATCCCAGCGCCTGTGTAGCCTTCTTCTTTGTCAGCTCTTCATGCATGTGCTAACTCAACAGAGTCTACAAGAGGGGTCGTACAGGCCTAGGACGCCGCTACGCTCGCTTCAGCTTCAGGGTGTAAGTAGGGGGAGATCGCTTTTGGCCTGTGGTCGGGTAAATCGTCAGCCTCATGGTTAATGTTCGCGGTGAGCGCTCGGATTGCTCCTCGTTTCCGATGATGCCATGGTCGTGTGACGGTGGCATCTCGAGCAGGTGATCTCATGGGACCGGCAATGTGCAGGTGAGGTAACGGCCACTTGACATCCAATGACCGCGACATAGTGACGTGATTTGTTACGCCGCCATCGGACGCGGCTCAAAACAGGAGTGAGAGCTTAGCACCTCCTCTTTAAAGAGAAGCTCCACGTTTTCCTTTCCCCTTTATTGTTGTTTTCACATTATTGGATAACATAACTAATATACGAATAAGGCCGAAAGGTATTTTTTCTGGTGCTTATACACATTTTATTCTCGCAAACAAACTATTCATTCTGGCTCTGATTTCTGTATGGTAACGGTGTTGCCTGTTTTAAATGCAGTAAAAAACACAGTAATGCACCTGAAATGAATCAAGCTTATTCCTCTCCACCAATATTGCTCAAGAAAGCGGCCCGCGTGTTCATGCTTGTTCATGGGTCAAGCAGCTTTAACGCCATCAAGCGAAAGGGTAAACGCCCGCTCATACTGTCATTAAAATTCCACGTTCTCAGCGCACCAATATTGACGTAGACGTTCATATATTCAGACCTCCGGCTACTTCGAGCGCTGCGCCCGTGACGTAGGAGCTGGCTGCTGAGCAGAGGAACTTGATTGCCTCGGCGACTTCCAGAGGCCGGGCGGCCCTCTTGAGGGGCACCATCGACACTGCGGCCTCTTTGTGCTTTTGGTATTCGCCACCCGACATAGGAGTGTCTGTCCAGCCGGGCAGCACGGCGTTGCAGCGAATTCCGTGCGCCGCCAGTTCCTTGGCCGTTGTCTTCGTGAGGGCTACGACGCCGGCCTTGGATGAGGCGTACGCTGGAGTCGCACGACCCCAGGCGTTGGCCGCGACACTAGCTATGTTCACAATGGCTGCTCCACCCTCGGGCAGTTGTATCCCAGATCGCAGCATATATCGGCTGGCGGCGCGAGTGACCAGGAAGGTGCCCTGGAACCAAAGACAATGGAGGATCAGCCTGCGGTACCGGATTTTGCAGCAGCGATGCTTTCACATGTTCACAAGAGTTGAGGTGGAACGAGAGGCCGGAGTGAGCTGTCTACGGCGGGAATCACATTAAAAATGGAGCTACTTTACATTCATTTGAAATAAGAGAAAGAAAAACCGTTTCCATTGAAACCAAAATTTGCTTTGTCAGCTTCATTCACCACTCCAAAAATTACTGGAACTGAATTGAGTGTGCTTGACATTGTGTGCCGAAAGCATAATGGTCAAATATTTAAGGGAATCCCCGAAGGCAGAGTAAATTTGTAATAAGGGAGCAATTGCTATTAGCATCCACCCATGCGCAGTAATACGGATACAGATTTCCTATGTAACCGTATGGCTGCGCTTGGGTGGATGCCAATGGGTAATTACTCCATTGTTAGAAAGCACAACGTAGCAGCTAATGTTGGGTGCTAGAGTGCAAAATTTAGGGTGTCTGAATATTGTGCGTGACGTACTTCCCTAACTAGGCACATGAACAGCAGAACACGACAGCAATTAGCCAAGTTGTCGCGGTAGCTCCCGTCAGGATAAAATGAACGGGCAACGTAGTTCACTGAGCCTTGATGTTCAGCTGCTGGCATCTCACCTTGAGGTTTACCCTGATCACGTCGTCAAACAGCTCTTCGCTGCAGTCAACGAGAGGAGCTGAACGGAGTATACCGGCACTGTTGACGACCACGCTGAGCGGCTGAGTGAAGTTGCTTCTGACATGGTCGAAGAGTTCCTCGACAGAAGATGAGTCGCCGACGTCCACGTACACAGCTATGTGCTTGCCGTCGCCTGCGAGCAACCCGTTTATGCTTAGCTCCTCAGGCGATGGAAGGTTTCTTAACACAGATCAGTAGTAAACCGAAAACTTCCAGGTTCAAGGATGTATGACGCAAAACTGTGGCGACAAATTTTCTTTGTGTGCGACATAACTCGGCCAGTAGCCGCTTGCACAAGAGCTAAGGTGGCCATATAGTTCTATTGCCAGTTATGCAACGAAGAGCAAAAAATGTAGCGTAGAAAGATTTTGCGTATTGTTAACCTTTAAGCAGGTTATATTTGCGACCACAACGAGGCCAATGTCATGTCACCTGGGCAAGTATACGCAAAACAAGTTCGTTGCATAGATGAGCGAGAGTACCCAGACTGGCCTTCAGCCTCCATTGAGCGAGAAACACGTTGCACTAAGAAAGTATAAACTGCTCCGTTGGCATTTCATTTCCGCACATCTGCAGGCTCATGGTGAAGTTGTATGACTGAATCGAGAGGGTCTACAATATTCAAGGGCTGCAACGCGATCCACGCCGCTGTTCTTGCAAGGCACTGTTGGACAGCGCTTGAGTGACTGCAGTAAAATATACTCGCTCCTACTTCCAGAAGACCGCTTTAAATGCCAGGGTTTAATATACAATGCTCGCAGTATCGTTGTTTTAGCACCTTCACAATGTCGCTGGCCTGTAATGAGTGCGTGTGTGATTAGACGCTCCGAAGATTCAAGTGGTGCCATGAGAGACGCTGCAGAGTTGGGCCCCAGGTTAGTTTTGTGAAGCAGAGGTTCTTTGCCGTGCGCTGACGTGGAACGGCACACGCGTATTTTGCATTCTGCCTCTGTCGAGACTCTGCTACCGCAGTTGTGGGTCCTTGCTGGGTCCTTGAACTGGGCAGCCGAACGCAGTGCGGGTGATCCACCGTAGGGGTGCTGCACTGTATATTGGCTCAGGTACGGTGTCCGTTCGTCAGCCAATTTACAGTCTTACCTAGTCGCAGTCCAGGCCGCTTTTGTGAACTGAGTGGTTAGTATAAGTGTAATGCACAGAGAGGATATTATGTTGTTATCTGCGTGCGTAGAGAAAAAAAGCAGGAAGGAAAAATGCAGCAACATGACGTCATTAAAGCATAAATTATGACATACGAACAAATGACAATCTGTGAACTGCTTTAGAGTTTAAAATATCATTTTCAACTACAATGGAAGGGGGCAGCCGTATACATGAAAAAAATTGTTGCTGGAAATGGAATACTTTATGAAATGCTTCATTTTGAGTTAATATTCTTTGGCAGTCTCCCATTTAGCCTCGGCTAGTTTATAATGATGGAACGAAATATCACGGCCGTGCAAGGACTGTCGCCGTAGAGATTTTGATATTCTCGCTTTTCCTATCTCTTTAATAGCCTATTACTGCATTGAGCGGTCAATGAAGGCACAACACGTGGTTATTTTGAGCCTCTTCGACAAACAGCGAGCAGTCAGCTTCTAGCAATTTGAGCGGACCAACTAAGTTCAAAGCACACATGCCAGCTGAGAGCACTGCGGAGTTCATTGGGCTCTGCATCCGGTGTGCACGTTGTTTTTTTATGGCGCACCAGCTGTGGTTTCAAATAAAAATTGCGGACGATTTAGCGTGGTTAGACCAAATGCGTATTAGGTCCGCTAGCCCTGCAGCTGCGGTTCGGAACTCTGTTTTTAAGGTCGAAAGGGCTTCAAACAAAGATCGGCCAAGTCGCATTTATACTCCGCCATTAGAATACGACGTGATATTGCTAAAGGATTAATGACCATTTGTGCAGAATTACTCATTCTCTACTTTACATTCATAGATCGCTGGGAGCTCTGATTCCACTCATGGTACAGTGGTGCAGCGGTCAAGCGATGCGCCAATGCCCTGCGATGGCCGATGCTCCCAGCGGTGGGGCTTGTGAGACCCAGGTTGCTATTCATAAGGAACCTCAAGGTCAGAGACAGTGGCTTCATACAGACAAACATTGGCGAAATTTGAGATTGAGGGTTTTGTTGCTCATGAGCTAATAATTCTTCTTCAGAATCTTACACGGTATCAGCGAAGGCACTTCTACCAGAAATAAGGCGTTATATGATTTCCTTCAGGCGTGATCTATGTCCACGCACTTAAACTACGCTCATATTTGTCTCTATGTGATAAACGTCTGTACTCGCCGCCACGACGCCGCCAAGGTGAACTGCAGGCAGCCAGCGACCACGTGATGGTTACTTGCAACATAACGCGACCCTTCCGGCTTCCACCTATCACTAATGGTGCAGAAGAGATATCGTTGTGGCAGCCAGGATTTCGCGGTATCTCTCTAAAGACGCTAAGAATAGTTATTGGCATTTTGCATGGACGAAAGAGAAATAAATGAGCGTCTCAAATGAAAATCAATGCAGTAATATGCTAGCAAGGGAAATAAACAGCTAAAACAAAACGGCGCAGGATAAAAGCAGCACAACTTCATTTAAACTACCCCTACAGCGTGTTGTAGCCCAGGTGGTCTTCGGCAACCTGTTTTTGTTTCTTTGTTTTATGCCCTTGGCGCCCTGAAAACCTTAGAGGGCAAGTTGCACCACAGTAGTGGCACCACACCACCGACCCAGCTACTCACGCTGAGAGCAAAGACGAAGCGGACCTCATACTAAACATTACGAACAAAATAATCGCCCTGACACTAGGAAAAAGACAGCGCCAATATATTATGATCATGCATCATTAAAAGACTATCTTTTCAAATCTTGAATAACATTAGGCTGAAAGGACTTGTTTTAGGAATGTTGGAGTTTTCAGCACGGCTGATAAACATTCGCTGCTACGGGTTTTCCGGCACTGCGCTTTCTTAATCGTTCTTATATTACGCATTCACATTGATGATTAAAAATTTTATTTTTTTATAGCATTAGCAGATTTGCGAATGGCCGTATGACAGTTTAGGCGTATTAATGCTTGTACCACTGTTGTACATTCTATTGCACAAAGATAATTTTATGATACGCAATGAAAAATTGAACACAACCATACATGAACTGCTGCACGACGTCAACGTCATCCTCAAGCATAGTAGGCCTGATGTAAAAAGCATGATTTATTATCGACTTACCTGGAAGTGACTCGGCAACTTTCCGAGCTGCTTCAAGCTGCTTGTCAGCGACGACCAGAGTTGCACCTTCGGCGGCGAGGACGCGGCAGACGGCTTCGCCAATGCCGCTGGCACCACCCGTCACCAAGGCCAGCCGTCCACGAAACGGCGCCTCCGAATCAGCCATCGTTCTCCGTCTAGTTTCAGTGCGCACTGAACCCCACACAATTGACGATGAGAGCCACAGCACCGGACGCAGTAACTAAGGTAGATAAAGAAAAAAACAAGCATAAAATGACGCGCACTCGAAGTCCAAGTGGATCGTCACAGCTGGCGCCGAGAGAACGCCGGCGTCGCAGTTAAAGCAAGATAAAATGTGTTTTGTATTATGCTGTAGAGCTTTGTCTGATAGCGATTAGTGCATGTGTGCTTAAAACGCATGCGTGCGGAAAAGGTGCCTGCAGCCAACCTTTATTATCTCTGGGGAGTACGAGCGGCTCCCTCTTTAGCGTTCTGAAAAGCAGGAATGGCGCGTTTGTGCGTTTTTTAACCATTTGAGTGATGTTTTAGTCCCGTTTACTCCACCCACCTGCTAGCCGATGCATTATGCGACATGTGGCCTCTAGTCGGTCTTTTGCCTCATTTCGCAGGTATTGCGCGATGTCCGAAATGATAATTAAACGTATTCAGTGCGCACAGACTCAGATGGGTCCATCCAATGGAGTCCGTTAAATTAAAGATTAAAAGAAAATGCAGGCGGTAGTGACAGAATATAGAGTGAGGTTAGAAGGGAGCTCTCCTGCTAAGCGGTAGTGACAGTCGGTCAGGTAGCAATATTAGCCGTCGTTTCCAAAACATGAAATTTTCACCCAAATGCTTCCACTGTGGGGAATCTAAAGGGACGCAAGGCAGGGAAAACTACATGAATAGACTTAACGAAGTAAAATTAACTAAACCTAATGCATTTAATTGACTTAATGGAGTTAACTGATTATGACAGGAAAAATTGTCGTTACGTTATACGTGGTAGCTGGGCAAACATCTGCAAGAAGGTGCCGCGGCCCTTAAAAAAAAATTGAGCACAGATGTAGTTACTCCCTACCGTCCATTCTCTTCGTTAAAGTCGACAATCAATGTGCAGAGGATCCACGGAAGACAAAAGGCAGATATCATTGGAATCTTGACAACGAAAAATGAACAAAGGGCCAGGACGAAAAAAAAGACTTCTTGAAAAGTTGTCTAGTGGGCTGAAGCTAAGGCTTCTCGGGAACACTTTGTTTCATTTTGTGCGGTCAATACTTTGCAGAGGATGACCGCTTCGGGCTATCAGAAACCTCGACAACGTTGATTATTTCTTTCGTTGCTAGTGTGTTCTTTTTGTTTTCACATGCTGCAGCCTCACATCATAGTACGAGGAACAAAAGTAAAATTATTGTCTGTGCTGACAATAATTAACCAAGCACAATATTGATTGCGTTGATCTACCACGGTTAGTTCATGTTCACACTCCTAATGCCCAATTTCACAGTGACTAGTGTATTCGAGGAATATTATGAATAAGGCATCTTATGGACTTATATTCGCGTCATCGATCTAGTTCTCTGACAACACCGTCCTCTATTGAGCGATTCAATGAAGGATATAAATTCAACTTGATCATTACTATTTAATGAAATATAGCCCAAATACACGCGAAAGAAGATGCATTAGATAAGTTGTGTACAGTAACAGTGAGGACCAAATATGGACCCCGCCTATATACATGCCCTACCATAGGGGCTTCTATCGATTGGGCGAACTGAAATGGCTAGACGAGGAAAATTGTGAAATTTTTGGCAGGAAAATTTCGATCTTGTGAAGCAACTATGATAGTCGACTGGGATCCGCTCACAAGCTATAGAGCTATACAGGGAGTCTAAATGATTTCAAAATATGTTAAATAACAATTGATGACCAGTATTGAATGGGATGCAGTTAGCGATTTAAAGAAGCAACTTAAGCACTTCCCCAATGTGACGCGATGATTTCGTTCGGCTGAGCCGGGATTTTAATTCGACTGGAGATACTGCGCATGATTTTTGATTAAGAGTACAATTAAATAATAAGTTCCGATGATTTGAGGAGCACAAACATCATTCTCGAGCGCAGCTGAATATCAACCAATTTACAAGCCATTACAACCTTCTAGACTTCTATATGAGCGCTAGAGCACGAGTTTTAATAGCCTGCGGAGCAATGTTTTGTGAGGAACAGGCAGCGCAACTATTTTTTAGAATTTTAATTGAATGAAGTCATAGCTAGAGGCAAAAAGAAGCGCAAGCCTATTAACAAGTTTTTATTTCTGACGCTTGCCTTCATCTTCATTGAAACGACTTGTCAATAATTGCAAAAAAATCTTCGAAAAGTGCGATGTTATTACCATTTGTGCAGCGATACAGCAACTTTGAACGAGTCTTTGAACAGGTGTCTTTTACACCGTATGAAATTTGAGTTGCAAGGCTGATGTCACGATATTTTTCAGGATTGTGAAGAAGCACAGGTGGCGGGTAATAAATAAAGTAAAAAATAGAACTAGCTTTTTTCAGTGCAGCTGTCCATGTTCTTTCAGCAAACTTGTGAATCGTTCAGCGGTCGCCGATTCGAGAAAATGAAATATGGCGGAATTATAAAGCTGGGTTTCTGCTGTTAAATGAACGCTTGAGGTGGGTTGCAGATGAGAAGGAAGAAATGCTACCAGAAATGAAGGTTTTATTCACGAAAATCTGCAAGGAAAGAGCATTTATGAGTGATAGTGAACAAGACATCTTTTTGCTGCCAAAAATTGAAATGCTAGACAGCGACCCCCAGTTCGATGAAACAAAACTGACCATTTGCCAGCACTAATCTTTAAAAATTCACCCACACCTTGTTCTGGCAGTAGTATACCTGTAATACCGACTACGGAGCATATTTTTGCGCATGAATTGTTACTCTCAGTAAATGTAGAATCAACCTGTACTCATTAGCGATATTATGCAGTCCCCCTTACGTCGTCTCACGCACAGGACAGTCACGAAAAGTAGTGACAAGCGCCCATCCGGCGACCCGCGAAGCCATATCTCCATGAATGTGAAGGGTGCTTGCGCTGCAAAAACGCTAACTCTTGTGACATTCCTGCGTCGACCTGCGCCGGATGGTAGTCTCTGCGTCATTTTAGGAAGACAGCCCCTTTTTTTACAGAGTTGATATCATAACAAATCAGGTGACACCATGACATTTTTAACCCAGGGGCCCCAGGGGCGTTCTGCGGTAACGCCACGCAGTGTAACTGTTACGCTCTTCCACTGTTACCGACTGAGAGAACAAAAAAGTTTGTTGAGGCACGGTTGTAGCATCGCACGGGTCACTTGATAACTTCAGTAAGGTGGAAAATAATCAATTTTCATAGGTCTTTGGTTGCGGAGTCCTATGAAAGGCCAGGGGAATGCGCAGGTTAAATGACGTGAGTCGAAGGGAAATCTTTATTAAATCCCAAAGACTTATATAGAGCATGAAAAGAGAAAGGAAGGAAACATCTAAAGAAATACCGAACAAAAAACAAACACCACTACATCCCCCATTCCTTTTCATGAAAGGGTAACTGAGGTGTCTAGCACAATGGTATGAATTTGTTTCGCCAAAGACGCCTTCAGAAATTCTTCTGTCAGGGCTGGAAATATTTGGAAACAATACTGACGAACTCTCTGACTACAGCGCGTAGACGCGTTTTGTGGCACAGGGATGGTAGGTGCAGATCTGCATAATCTGCATTAGCGATTATAAAGTGACTGCTTGTCCAATATCCCTCTCGCCGTAGGGTAAGAGAACAGTGTAAACTGAGCGTTATTGGATTTGAGGAATTCATTTATAAGTCACTAACATTAACTACGCGTCATGGATACTGCTTGAAAATGAGTTCGCCATTCTATAAAGGAAAAATGATCAATCACTGATAATACATATTCTTCAATGTAACTGTTTGGAATTAAGTTTCTCTTTCTTAACAACAAATGATTTTGAGTCTTTCTGTAACTTAACGGTTACGTCTACAGTGTTGAAAGCTTTCTCGGAGGTATGAAGTATATCATCCTCACAATCATCGTCATCAGCCTCACCACGACACTGCAGCGCAAGGGCCTCTTCTATATCTCTCTAGTTAACCATGTCCTGCTCGCCAGCTGCGGTAACCCTTAGCCCGGGAACTTCTTAATCTCAGCGTCTCACCTAACTTTCTGCCACACCCTGCCTTCTCCTTGCCCTCTTGCCTTGCCTCCTCTTGGGATCCAGTTCATTGCAATTAAGGATAATCGGTTGTCTTGCCTTGAAAATGCATACCTTGCCCAATCCGATTTCTTGATCTTGAATTCGACTAGGATGTCATTAACCCGCGTTTGCTCCCTGAACCACTCGGCCCTGTTCCTGTCTCTTAACGTTACACTTATCACTCAGGTACTTGACATAGGCGTAGTATTTTGTCTCGAATGTGTTGCAACAAAACAATGTAATCCTCTTTTAATCTGTGCTGTGCTACGCATATACCTCCTGATAATGCAGATGAATTACTCCAAAAATTCAACCGGAAGCCTTCCATGGCTATGGCACTGTAACGACCTCCGCTAATTCTGCAAATAACAAGCGTTAAATATCCGCCTTACCATTCTGCCTGATATTTAGGAGAGTTTAAACATTGGCTTTATTATACAAGACAACTCAATGGAGGCACCTCAGATTGCAACCTTCGGGCTGTATTAAACGTGGCATGCTGGCATCAATATTCAGGGGTCAGTATTTTAAACTTGTTGCACATTAGGTTTCTAACGAAAGCAAATTTAGAACGTTTTAGCATAACATAAAGTTTATTCTGATCTGTCCACGTCACAAGAAAGTTTACTACTATGACCGTGTTTTGGTGAAGCAAAAACTGCAGCTCAAGGAGCTTCAACAGTTCCCATATACTTACCGAGCGAAATATGCTCTTGCTATTAAGCTGCTCCACTCTTCCATTTTACTCTTTCTGTTTGTCTACTGAGAAGGCGAACTCCGAGATGTGGAAACCTCCGGTGAGTTGCGTCACAACATGCATTGAATATCAACATCCTGAGAATACAGCTTGAATACAGCTTGAGAGAAGTCTAGACTAATGGTTGTCATTCTTGGAAGTGTCCCTCTGCTGAAGTTGTAGCACTTTGCGCCTGCAGGTGCAGTCCAACACGCACGTTAAACATGTTTGCATGTGACATCCTTCGTGACTACATGGCGGCAGTTCACAGCTATTTCATAACATGTCCATTTCAGTGCGACGTGAGGGCCAGATGCGTGTTACCTTTTACTACGGCATATCTGTGTAAGGCACGTTTTTGTATTTTACAACGTTTGTAATGTCAGTATAAAAAGTTACATATGTTTACCTTTGTGGTAATGTGAGTTGCTACGACAACTAGGGCGCCGTGAAACGCTGATGCTACTCAGAGCATTTAGTAACTCTGAGTGCGGGTTGGCTGTTGCGTTTGTGGCGCTACATTCGACTTGGTGCCACTGGGAAGCTTTAGTAGTGGTGTAGGAGAGGCGTGCGTCATGCAGGACCGTATTTCTCGCACGGTCGCTCAACTGTTCGTATAACGTAGGTGTGCTGCATGACAAGCGCAACGACAGGACAAGGAGGGAGGAAGGGAAGGTGTGAGAGTATGGAAGGGGGCTCCGGTATTAGTAGTAGCCAGGTGCAGGAGTAGCCGGGTGCAGTAAGCAGTCATGGGGTTGTAAGAGGCTATATGGGCCTACGACGACAAGACTTCGGTGAACGCAACCCTTACAGCTGTCGCTGTAAAATGTGTACAGCGCGCCGCTTAACCCATCTCAATGGGCAGTCAGCAGGCGACCTGGTTCACTGCAGCTCACGGGGATGCCATCTCATCATGTTTGTGGTTCTGATGATGTGACTATCATGATGATAAGGACGAGCAACTCGTCGTTTGAAGAGTGTGGATATGTTATGGAGAGGTGTACTTGCTTCGACGGTATCGGCAGCCATACCGACCAATTGTGAGATTTTGCCGACGCTGTCAAAGTGCAACACATTCACTTTTATCCATGACAATATGTTGAGGGGGTCATAGATTTTCTTTTCTTTGCTACTTAACAGGGTCTCTAGGGGGGATGGGGGTTCCTGGCAGAGAAATGAGAGCCTGGCCCAAGCATTGTTGACGCTTCCTATAAGCCTGTCGTGCTTCAAAACTTTTGCCTCTATGTGCTGAAACAATCATGTAACCATAGGGGCAATGCTGTAGGCGCTGACAAGGTACGTACAAGATATGCAGGCGCCCACCTGCATATCGCAGGGACTGTTCTCTTCTATTCTGGTGGCTTTCTGTCCACCGACTCGGTGGAGTAGCTCATCGCCGCTAAAATGTAGCGGTGTGTATTGTGCGAGATGACTATAATATTGCCGAACATGATCCAAATGTAATCTGTTTACGTTTTGTATCCAAAATGTAAATCATAATACTTTGAAATGGAAGTATGCATTACATCCCTGTTCCTTTCCATGTGTTGCTTCCGCACATGCTGTATTGTAGGCATCCAGTTATTTACGTGTCGTCATAATATCATAATGTAACGAATCTTTGTTGCCCATCACCTGCGATGAAAACTTAAGAGCCCTATTGTCATACACATTTCTTGGGTGTGAACATGAGTGCCATATTTGAGCAAAAATGTTCCGAGAAAATGAGCCACAATTCAGAATGTCACAATTTTTTCCCAAACTGTAGTGTCTTTAGGCTAGAACTGTAGGTATCTGCAATAGAAGAATAACGCTGCTAGAGGGATCAGAAGGCAAGTGAGTTTTATAACAGCCCAGTCGTACATTCAGCGTGCTACTCACAAAGTAGGAACATTTACATGTAAACTCCTCCAGTGACTTCCAGTGCTGCACCTGTGATGTAAGAACTAGCCGTTGGCGAGCACAGGAACTTGATGGCCTCGGCAATTTCCTGTGGCTTTGCGGTCCGTTTAAGCGGCGTCTCGGAGATAGCCATTGCTCTGATTTCGTTAGGTATAGCAGCGGTCAGTGCAGTGTCCGCCCATCCTGGCAGCACGGCGTTGCATCGAATGCCGTGAGCTGCAAGTTCCCGCGCCGCCGACTTTGTTAGAGCCACAACGCCGGCCTTAGAAGCGGCGTAGGCAGCGTGGGCCCTACCGCAGCGCCTGGCTGCAATGCTGGCGACGTTTACGATGGCAGCGCCTCCTTCGGGCAGCTTTTTGCCGGAGTGCAGCATCTCCCTGCTGGCTGCACGCGTCACCGCAAAGGTGCCCTGTAAAGGAACAAAAAAATATAATGAGCAGTCTTATGATGAAATGATGAGCAGTCGTATGATGAGCAGCCTTATGATGAATCTTCGATCTCCAAGTTAACAGGACCCCTGTCCTTGCGTCTTCCAATCTATCAGCCTACATACTATTACTCCTTTTTCCTGTCAAAACGGTCCTGTATCCAGGAAGTAACGGCCTGTGTCCTGGCCACTTCCGCGCAGTGGGTATGTGCCAGCTTTGTTTGAGGCCAACCAATCAACTTACGATGAAATGAGATAAATATGTGTTAGCATAGATCGTTTTATGTTTCGGTTTTAAATTTTTGCATTTAGAATGATGGGATTCTTAATGCATCTTTAATGTTACCGTTGCTTTTTTATTCCGCTCCTGCTAGGCCTTCTGGCAGATGGTTGAGCATAAGTGGATGGATCTTTTGGAGGGTGGAGTTGGCTGGGTGGAGGCTTTCGACGCACAGATAGCGGCCTTTTCTTTCAATGAGGACCATAGTGCAAAAGTGATGAGACACTCTGGGGTGCGCTGCCCACCCGTTGTTTTCGTCATCAAAATCTCCGCTAAGTATATTAGCGCGCTTTTCCCCATTTTCAAGTAGATATAGACTCCAGCAGCAGTGTCCAGCCCGACAGCTAAGAGGAGAACTTATGGAGATAACCGAAGCTGCCTTTAAGATAGAAATGATGCCCAATCCCACATTCTCAATTCGAAATTATTTGTAGCATTTTCTGCGCCAAAAATACCGGCATACAACTACTTGCCGGAAATTTTTCACACTGAAGCAACGCTGTGGTTTTCTGGGAGGCGCCGTAGTGAGGGACTCCGAATTGATTTCAACCAGCTGAGGCTTGTTTAGATGTTAAACCGGATCTTAGTATACCCTTGTTTTTGCATTGCACGCTTCACAATGCGAGGAGCCCAATCACAGCGATAGTTGATTCTTATAGTTAACTTCATTTATTTATTTCTTTCGTTACTATTAGGGCCGTTGAGGCGTTACACATATGAGTGGTAAGTAATTAATCAAAATAATTACAAAAGGAGAGACATTAACATAGATGATGAAGAAGCGCAGATTTGAATGCTTCTGGTTCTTGGATGGAGGCGATCCAGGCGGGCAGCTGGTTCCAGTCTGAGCTGGTCTTGGGCAGGAAAGAATGAAAGTACTGGTTGGTTCTGCAACTTAAAACACTCACTTTGAATCGGTGATCAAAACGGAATAATACATAACTTGGAGCAGTGAAAAAACTTTGTTTTAGCGATTCATTTGTGTAATATATTGTATGGAAAGTGAGAAGTCAAGAAAGATGGCGCCGCAGTGAAAGATCTGGAACGTCTATAGTTCGCTTCATGACTGTGACGCTGGACGAACGCGAGTAGTTAGTCAAGATAAAACGGGCTAAACGATTCTGAACAGATTCTAAAGCATTAATTAGTGACTTGACGTTAGGGTCGCATACGGAAGACGCATATTCTATTTTACATCGGACGACCGTTTTGTACAGTAGTAGTTTTAAACTAAATGGACAAAGTGAAAAGTTACGGAGAAGGAAACCAAGCATGCGATTAGCATTGTTAGTTATGTGTTCGATATGCGTTCTCCATGAGAGGTCATTGGTAATGTATACGGCGAGAAATTTGTACACAGAAACAAAAGCTAAATGCCACCATTTAGAATATATGGATGCGGGTTAACTTTGTAAGGTATTCGCGTTACTTTCATTGCTTTACATTTAGATGCATCAAGCTTCATTAGCCATGTGTCGCCCCAAGCAGAAATGTTTTTAATTTCAGATTGAAGAACCAAGGTATCAGATGCGTTGGAAATTTTTCTGTATATTACACAGTGGTCAGTAAACAGCCTGATAAACGATTTTTTGAGATCAGGAAGATCATTAATATAGATTAGGAAAAGGAGAGGTTCTAGAAGAGATCCTTGAGGAACGCCGGATGTTATTGAAGAAAGAGCATAATTATGGTCATGAAGTGTTACATACTGAGTACTACCAGCCAAAAAGCACTCAATCTATTTTAATCCATCACTATCTACAATTAGTTTGCTAAGTTTAAGAAGTAGAAGAGGATGAGACACGGTATCGAAGGCTTTAGCAAAGTAAATAAATATGCAATCAACAATCGAAGAACGATCCAAAGGTGCAAAAAGGTCATTAGTAAAAGTATTCGTATTATATTAGTATTTAGATTGGATTATAAAAAGATTCTATTCAACATACCTCTCTAGCCGTCGTGTACATTTAAGTTGACCTTAAGTCTGAGGCTGCGAAGAATAGTTATACCTGTTTAGAAAGCTATTTAGCTGTAAGATATAATTCAATGGACAGAAGCGGTAGCCAAGTGGTTGAGCATCCACCTCGCATGTGGGAGGTGCGGGGTTCGATCCCCAGTGCCACCGGGTACCCACCGGGGATACAATAGGTACAAGCTTTCCCCTGGTCTGGTGCTCGGCTTAATTAGGGTGAAACGCTTAGGAAATGGATCTTTGACCCAACCTTGAGAAGTCGAAATTACCTTGTGTCATGGCGCTCTTTGGCCATAGATGCCCTTGCGCCATAAAAATCCATAATCATCATCAAGATATAATTCGATCGTGGGCAAGTGTATATATGGCGGCAAATATGTGACAATCGCAATGGAGAGTTCAAGTTCCCTGTAAGCAGCAGCGCTTCCTTGTGCTCTAAATTTGTAAATTATTTCGAACGTTTTCAATGAGCCAAGTTACAGTTATTATAAAGGGTAATGGCTATTGAATAATGATGGCCAATGATGTGGTGGTTTTGCATGCCAAAACAACACCGTGGGTTTCGAGGCAGTGTTCATTGAAAGGCTTCCGACCGATTTCCATCACCATGGTTTCTTAAAACGAAGTGAAATCCGCGAACAAGGTGTGAATTTGCAGTTCATTCTTGAAGAGATGAAGAGGACATTCATATTACTATGAATGGCGGACGGTTGGGCGGCCAATGAAACACATCTGGGGGGAAAGATCCAGGTTTGCCAGTTCTTGCTTGACGACAGCCTGAATAAGCGACACGACGGGCAGGGTAGTATAAGGGACTTATGGCGGAGATATGACAAGTTGCGAGGGCCTCCAGTTCACGTCGGAAAATCCGGGTGACTGAATCGGTGACGACAGGGGCATCCGAGGGCGCGCGGGATGGAGATCACTGGTCCTCACAGGAAGATATCGCAGCCGTGTTAGGAAGACGAGAAAATGACTGCGGAATGCGGCGGCCTTTCACTTGCTCAAATCTATGGCACTCTTTAATGATGGAGTCAATTGTGGCACAGTCTTTACAAACAAGCAAGTTGAAAGCATCGTCTGCAATGCGCCTGAGCACGCGGCCCACCTCATCGGTCTCACTCATGGCAGCGTCGACCTTGTGGCAAAGAGCCATGATGTCATGAATGTAGGCCATCCAGCTCTCTGTCAAATATTGGGCTCGAGACGCAAGTTGTTTCTCGGCTGCGTGCTGGTGGTCATCAGGCCTACAGAATAGAGTCCTCAACTTCTCCTTAAAGGTGTCCCAGCTTGTTAGGTCTTCCTCGTGGGTCTCCTATCACACTCGTGCCGTGCCATTGAGGTGAAAGATGACATTGGCAAGCATTAAAGTAAGGTACCACAAGTTATAGGTGCTGGCTCGTTCGTAGAGTCTAAGCTAGTCTTCCACATCCATGCCATCAGCGCCAGAAAAGGTTCTGGGGTCGCGAGGAGTAGCCACGATCACCAAAGGAGCGGAAGTGGGGTTAGTGGGGCTCCTTGACTCGCCAAGTTGAGCCATGGTGGTAGACCCGGCCTGACGACCACTATGAAGCAGCGTGGTATGCTCAGCGTAAAATCCGCACCTCCACCAAAGATGTTACATGGTCCAAGGCGGGAACGACGCAAGAACGCCCCGGGCACAGCCCACAGGCCAAGAGCACAGGGCCCGCAAAGAGCACAGAGCACCCAAGCCCAGAACACGCGCACCTCCGAGACACTTTGTTCACCTCGTCTTCACCAAGAATATCCGTTGCAATATCCAATAACCACGATATATTGGCGTGACCATCAGAAGCCGTTAAAAACAGGAGTGCGCGCTTAGCACCTCCTTTTTAAAGCAAAGCCCGACGTTTGCGCTTCCTCTTTTGTGTCCTTTTCATATTATTCGATAGCATAACTGCTATACGGATCAGGTCGAAAGGTTTTTCTCAGGCATATGCCAATTTTATTCTCGGAGACATACTTTTCTGCCTCCGGTTGCTGTATGGCAACGACGTTGCCTGTTTTAAATGCAATAAACAGCACAGTAATTCCACTGAGATTAATTAAGTTTATCCCCCTCCACCAAGAGAGAGAGGGAAAGACAAACGGAAATGCAGGGAGGTTAACCAGGCTGCGCCCGGTATGCTACCCTACATGTGGGAAGGGGAACGGAGGGAGAGATAGAAAGGGGAGAGAGCAAAGGGAGATCACTTTTCCACATGTCCGTTGGCCATTACTTGCTGGGCACACAGGGCACACGGCACACACTGTTAGTTCACAACCTTTCACTCAGTCCTGAGTCCTTCAAGAACTTGAAAAGTGCCTTAAACGCTCTCCTCTGCGATGAAGGCTTACTCCAAGGACCCAGAATCTTGGCTTCAGTAAGGGGCCGAGGATATAAACGGAGGAGTTATGCAGCCAGGAGTGAACGCTCGCGCTGAAACCAAGGGCAGTTACAAAGGTGTTCTATAGTTTCGTCTCATCCACAGATCTCACACGCAGGAGAGTCTGCCATTGCGATTAAGTGGGAGTAGGCATTTCTCAACGCCACTCCCAGCCACAGTCGACACAACAGCGTAGCATCGCAGCGGGAGAGGTCGGACGGAAGACCGAATTGAAGTAAGGGGTCTAGGTGGTGCAGACGGCATGCGGAGTTGCCAGGAGAAGACCATGACGCTAAAATCTCTTTTTGGCCAAGCATTCGCAGATGTCTTGCTGCGTCGGCTCTTGTCAACGGTATCTGGACAATTCTGGCACTGCCGTGCGCCGCTCGAGCTGCGGCGTCAGCTGCGTCGTTTCAGAAATTGCCACAGTGTCCTGGTATCCACTGGAAGACGATATCATGACCCTCTTCCTGCGCCTGGTGTTGAATATGTCTTAATTCAGCTAAGAGTTGATCGTGATCACCATGGCGTAAAGAAGAATTGAGACATTGTAGGGCTGCTTTTGAGTCGCAGAACACAGCCCATTTGTGGGGTGTTTGTGCACCGAGGTACTGCACACCCGCACGAAGAGCGGCCAATTCTGACCCGGTGGAGGTTGTCCAATGCGAAGTTTGCTGGATAATACTGGTCTGTCTTGCAGGAATGACCACGGCGTAGACTGAACTTGTACCTGAGACTGAACCATCAGCATGCACATGAGTGCAATCACTATATGCGGCGTGGAGTAGATAGAGTGTCAACTGTTTAATGGCCGGTGTCGATAAGTTCGATTTTTTCGTTATCCCCGGAATTGTAAGGCGCACGCGTGGCTCCCGCAGACACCACAGCGCAGAGGAAGGCCATGCTGCCGGGGTTAACTGTGATGAGATGGACGACTGGTGGGCTGTTATAACCATTGAAAACGCTGCATGTGGTCTTTGATCCGCCACTGGCACAAGGTAGTGCTGGGGAATCCTTGTTAGATGCCGTATGTGGACCCGCAGGGTTTCAAGGGTTATATACGTCGAGAGTGGGTAGTCCTGGGCGATTGCAATGGTAGCAACTGTTGATGCGCTGCGAGGGAGACCCAGGCATTCGCGAAGTGTCTAACCTTGTATAGTTTGGAGGGCACGCAAATTAGTCTTTCATGTGCTTTAAAGCACTGGTGGAGTATACCGAAAAAATCCCAAGAAGAGTGCTCTGTACAGTTGCAGCTTTAATAGAATCGACCAGCCCCATGATTTGCCGCCAAGAAATCTGAACAGGTGTGTGATAGAGATTAGCTTTTTCTTTACAAAGCTGCAATGCGGGCTCCATGATAAATTCCGATCGACTACAATTCTTAAAAAACGATGAGATGCATGATAGGCAATAGCATGGCCGTCAGTAGTTAGCGGATAACGAGCCATGCTTTTGCACGTGAATGCCACTATAGCGCACTTCTCGGCTGACACACTGAGACCTTGCTCTCGGAGGTAGGAGGTAGTTATAGTTGTTGCCCTCTTTAGTCTTGCTCGCACCTGGAGACGCGTCACAGATGAGGCCCAGATGCAGATGTCGTCGGCATACATAGCGATATGGACGGTATTATGTAGCTACCCCGGGAGTCTTATAAGTGTTAGATTAAACAAAGTAGGACTGAGAACTCCACCTTGGGGCACGCCCCGGTAGGTGTAATGCACGGGTGTGGAGCCATCTTCACAGATAATAAAAACTGTCCTTTTGGTCAGATAGCTTTGGATCCACCTATACATCCGTCCACTGATTCCAACAGCCTCTAGCACATCAAGGATGGCCTCATGTGTCACGTTATCGTATGCACCTTTGATATCAAGAAAAAGTGCCGCGCACATGCGCTTCTGGCGTTTCTTTTGCTGTACTGTGGACACAACATCAATGACGTTGTCTGCAGAGGAGCGACCACGTCGGAAACCCGCCATGGCATTAGGATACACGTTATTGTGCCCAAGGTACCACTCAAGACGTGCCAGAAGCAATCTTCCCATGACTTTACCCACACAACTGGCTAAAGCTATTGGCCTGTATGATGACAGGTCGAGTAGGCATTTTTCTGGTTTTAGTAATGGTATTATGCGACTGGATTTCCACTGGGGCGGAACAACTCCGTCTTGCCACGAGTGGCTGAGTAGCTCTCTACGCGCGTCGTGGCCAAGGTGGCATAGCGCAGCATATGTAATGCCGTCTGGACCTGGTGCAGACAGACGCACGCTTACTTTCCACAAGGGCAGCATCAAGTTCCTCACGAGTAAAGACATCCATCGCTGAATCCTGTAATGCAGGAGGACAGGCTGGGAACCCGATGTAGTAACTGCACCCGCGATTGTCCTGCAGAAGTCAGTCAACACTTCAATCTGGTGACGGTTTTGATGTTGAGCCAACGCTTAGAAAGGCTGTCTTTGCTGTGGAAGCGTTCGATGCCCCCGCACTGTCCGCCAAATGAGGGACATGGGCTTTCGAGGATCTAGAGATTGACAAAACGACTTCCAGCGCTGTTCCGCCAGCGTGTCCATTCGTCGCTTGATTTTCCTCTGAAAACGACGCGCCTCTCTGAGGTACCTTACGCATTTGGTCCATCTGTAACTTCTTTCTGCGCGCCGACGAATAACACGTAGGTGGTCTAATTCGATATCAAATTCGGTGCGCATTCTAGTTGACGTGAGGAAGCCTCTAGCAGCCTTCATTGCTGTTGCTATAATGTCCTCCAAACTTGAAGTCAGGGGCTTCTTTGCACGCGTCTTCCATTTGAGTTTTAAATGCCGTCCAATTGATGTGCGCGTGTTTAGCTGGGCCGGACTTCAAAGACCTCCACCAGTATTGCTCAAGAAAGCGGCCCGGTGGTTCTTGCTTTTTGATTGGTCAAGCAGCTTTAAGGTCATCATGCAAAAGGGCTAAACGCCCGCTCACACTGTCATTAAAGTTCCACGTCCTCAGCGCACCAATATTGAGGTAGACGTTCATATATTGAGACCTCCGGCGACTTCGAGCGCTGCGCCCGTGACGTAGGAGCTGGCTGCTGAGCAGAGGAACTTGATTGCCTCGGCGACTTCCAGAGGCCGGGCGGCCCTCTTGAGGGGCACCGTCGACACTGCGGCCTCTTTGCGCTTTTGGTTTTCGCCACCCGACATAGGAGTGTTTGTCCAGCCGGGCAGCACGGCGTTGCAGCGAATCCCGTGCGCCGCCAGTTCCTTGGCCGTTGTCTTCGTGAGGGCTACGACGCCGGCCTTGGATGAGGCGTACACTGGAGTCGCACGACCCCAGGCGTTCGCCGCGACACTGGCTATGTTAACAATGGCTGCTCCACCCTCGGGCAGTGGCATTCCAGATCGCAGTATATATCGGCTGGCGGCGCGAGTCACCAGGAAGGTGCCCTGGAAGCAAAGGCAATGGAGGGCCAGCCTACGGTACCGGATTTTATTTTGCAGCAGCGATGCTTTCACATGTTCACAAGAGTTGAGGTGGAATGAGAGGTCGGAGTGAGCTGTCTACGGCGGGGATCACATTAAAAATGGAGCTACTTTACATTCATTTGAAATAAGAGAAAGGAAAACCGTTTCCATTGAAACCAAATTTTGCTTTGTCAGGTTCATTCACCACTCCAAAAATTGCTGGGACTGACTTGAGTGTGCTTCACATTGTGTGCCAAAAGCACAATGGTCAAATATTTAAGGGAATCCCCCAAGGCAGAGTAAATTTGTAATAAGGGAGCAATTGCTATTTGCATTCACCCAAGCTCAGCCATACGGATACAGCTTTCCTATGTAACCGTATGGCTGCGCTTGGGTGGATGCCAATGGGTAATTACTCCATTGTTAGAAAGCACAACGTAGCAAGAGTAATAGCTAATGTTGGGTGCTAGAGTGCAGAATTTAGGGTGTCTGAATATTGTGCGTGACGTGCTTGCCTAGGTGTTGATATAGTCAAACGCTGCAAAACTCCACACATGAACAGCAGAGCGCTACTGCGATTATCCAAGTTATCGCGGTAGCTCCCTGCAGGATAAAATGAACGGGCAACGTAGTTCACTGAGCCTTGGGGTTCAGTTGCTGGCATCTCACCTTGAGGTTTACCCTGATCACGTCGTCAAACAGCTCTTCGCTGCAGTCGACGAGAGGAGCTGAACGGAGTATACCGGCACTGTTGACGACCACGCTGAGCGGCTGAGTGAAGTTGCTTCTGACATGGTCGAAGAGTTCCTCGACAGAAGATGAGTCGCCGACGTCCACGTACACAGCTAGGTGCTTGCCGTCGCCTGCGAGCAACCCGTTTACGCTTATCTCCTCGGGTGATGGAAGGTTGCTCAACACAGAGCTGCAGTAAACCGAACACTTCCAGCTGCAAGGATGTATGAAGCAAAATTCGGAGATAAATTTTCTTTGTGTGTGACATAATTCATGAGTCACCCGCTGGAACAGGAGCTGTAGCCAATAGTGCCGCATTGCAAATTAAAATGAAGCTCTAAAAATGTAGTGTACAGAGATTTTGCTTAATATTAACACTTATGCACGTTATATTTGCGACACAACGAGGCCAGGCTCATGATTACAGTCTGTTGAATGGGTGATGCACTGCACATTACTAAATAACAGAAAGGAAGCCGTACACGCTGGAATACGCTCAGCCCTCCCACGGGATGGTTGCTAACCTCGTGAATAGCATGCTCAGCCCCGTTTCAGTCAAGTGCAGGACAGATATACACTACAGGCTCGAAAACTAGGCACAAAATGTACCGGATGGTTACTGTTCACAGGAGAAGAAAAAAGGACGGATCAAAACAGTAAGAGTGAAGGGATGGAGTAGTAACAGTGCTTTGAGGAATTGTGCTGCCACTGTCACAGCCTAGCATTCAAATTCGCCATAAACTTCAAACAAAGCAGTGCATGACGAAATTCCAGGGCCTACGACTGATTGCTGACAGCAAGATGATCGTATTTTGATCTACCACCATCGCCGTGAACCTAATAGCACACTGTGCCAGAAAGCAAATAGAAGCACGTTGGCATAGCCTTACCTACTCTTAGAGTTACGGATGCACTGCTGGACGTTCAAGATGACATTTTTTATCTTTCTTCAGCGGCAAAGTTAAGCCGCTTTTGAATTAATTATACACGCACTGAAATTCTGACGTCCCGGTTATCATTCTTGCCACCATTAAAATTAATCCACCTTTCAGGTTCAGAGTCAACGGAGCATGTTAAGTGAGGCCTAATTTCAGACGTCTTGCCCCATTAGCTTACTACTCGAAGCTTCGGGCGTCTACGCGAGAAGCCGATAGGCTGGAGCGGCGGCTACTGCATGACCAATATCATGTCAGCTGGACAATGATACGAAAAAATTACTGTTGCATAGATGAGCGCGAGTACAAAGACTTGCCTCCAGCCTCACTTGAGCGAGAAACACGTTGCACTAAGAAAGTATAAACTGCTCCGTTGGCATTTCATTTCCGCACTTCTGCAGGCTCAGGGTGAAGTTGTGTGACTGAATCGACAGGTCTTCAGTATTCAAGGGCTGTAATGCGACACACGCCGCAGTTCTTGCAAGGCACCGTTGGACAGCGCTTGAGTGACTGCAGTAAAATATACTCGCTCCTACTTCCAGAAGACCGCTTTAAATGTCATGGTTTAATATACAATGCTCTGCAGTATCGTTGTTTCTAGCACCTTCACAATGCCGGTGCCTATATTGAGTGCATTTGAGATTAGACGCTCCAAAGCTTCACGTGTGGCTATGAGAGACGCCACCGAGGTGGGCCCCGGGTTAGTTTTGTGAAACAGAGGTTCTTTGCCGTGCGCTGACGTGGAACAGCACACGTGTATTTTGCATTCTGCCTCTGTCGAGACTCTGCCATCGCAGCTGGGGTTCTATGCTGGGTCCTTGAACTGGGCAGCCGAACGCAGTGCGGCTGATCCACCGTAGGGGTGCTGCATTGTATATTGGCTCAGGTAAGGTGTCCGTTTGTCAGACAATTTACAGTCTTACCTAGCCGCAGTCCAGACCGCTTTTGTGGAATTAGTGGTTAGTGTAAGTGTAATGCACAAACAGGACATTATGTTGTTACCTGCGTGCGTAGAGAAAAAAAAGCAGCAAGGAAAAATGCAGCAACATGAAGTCATTAACGCATAAATCATAACATACGAACAAATGACAATCTGTGAACTGCTTTACAGGTTTAAATATCATATTCAACTACAATGGTAGGGGGCAGACGTATCCATGAAAAAAATTGTTCCTAGAAATGGAATACTTTACTTAAATGCTTCATTTTGAGTTAACATTCTTTGGCAGTCTCCCAGTTAGCCTCGGCTTGTTTCTAATGAGGGAACGAATTATCACGGCCGTGCAAAAACTGTCGCAGTAGAGATTTTTATATTCTCTCTTTTGCTATCTCTTTAGTAGCCTATTACTGCATTTAGCGGTCCATGAAGGCACAACACGTGGTTGTTTTGAACCTCTTCGGCAAACAGCGAGCAGTCAGCTTTTAGCACTTTGAGCGGACCAACTAAGTTCATAGCGCACATGCCAGCTGAGAGCACTGCGGAGTTCATTGGGCTCTGCATCCGGTGCGCACGTTGTTTTATTATGGTGCACCAGCTGTGGTTTCAGATAAAAATGGCGGACGATTTAGCGTGGTGAGACCAAATGAGTATTAGGTCCGCTAGCCCTGCGGCTGCGGTTCGCAACTCCGTTTTTAAGGTCAAAAGGGCTTCAAACAAAGATCGGCCAAGTTGCACTTAAACTCCGCCTTGAGAGTACGACGTGATATTGCTAAAGAATTAATGACCATTTCTGCAGAATTACTCATTCTCTAGTTTACATTCATAGATCGCTGGGTGCTCTGATTCCACTCATGGTACAGTGGTGCAGCGGTCAAGCGATGCGCCAATGCCCTGCGATGGCCGATGCTCCCAGCGGTGGGGCTTGTGAGACCCAGGTTGCTATTCATAAGGAACCTCAAGGTCAGAGACAGTGGCTTCATACAGACAAACATTGGGGAAATTTGAGATTGAGGGTGTTGTTGCTCATGAGCTAATAATTCTTCTTCAGAATCTTACACGGCATCAGCGAAGGCACTTCTACCAGAAATAAGGCGTTATATGATTTTCTTCAGGCATGATCTATTTTACGCACTTAAACTACGCTCATATTTGTATTTAAGTGATAAACGTGTGTACTCGCTGCCGCAATGCCGCAAAGAAGGTGAACTGCAGGCAGCCAGCGACCACGTGATGGTTACTTACAACATAACGCTACCATTCCGGCGTCAACCTATCACTAATGGTGTAGCAGAGATAACGTTGTGGCAGCCAGGATTTCGCAGTACCTCTCGAGACGCGCTAAGAATAGTTATTGGCAGTTTGCATGGACGAAAGAGAAATAAATGAGCGCCTAAAATGAAAACCGATGCAGTAATATGCTAGCAAAGGAAGTGAACAGGCAAAACAAAACGGTACAGGATCAAAGCAACACAACTTCATTTAAACTACGCCTACAGCGCGTTGTAGCAGAGGTGGTTTTGGTTAACCTGCTTTTATTTCTTTGTTTTATTCCCTTGGCGCCCTGGAAACTTTAGAGGGCAAGTTGCACCATAGTAGTGGCACCACACCGCCGACTCAGCTTTTAACATTGAGTGCAAAGAGGAAGCTGGCCTCATGCTAAACATTACCTGCCTCAAGAAACAAAATAATCGCCTGTACACTAGGAAGAAAACAGCGCCAATATATTATGAACATGCCTCATTCTGGGCATGGATTTCCTTCAAGAGTATGGTGCGGTCATCGACCTTCGGGAGCTCATGGTATCTTTTTCCGCACAGCGAACTTGCTGGCTCGCGGAGGGATCGTTATGTTGTCGTCACATACGCGCAACATTACTCTGCCGGGCTCGGTGTTGGTGTCAACGGCTCGCTGTGCGGAAAAAGATACCATGAGCTCCCGAAGGTCGATGACCGCACCATACTCTTGAAGGAAATCCATGCCCAGAATGAGGTCTTTCGAACAGTCACGTAATACGGCAAAGGAAGCAGTGAAAGTAAGACAGCGGATCTGAATGCGACAGGTGCAGATGCCGATCGGCGTCACTACATGGCCACCAGGGGTGCGGATCACAGGTCCACATCAAGGCTATCTGAAGTGAACAGGCAAAACAAAACGGTACAGGATCAAAGCAACACAACTTCATTTAAACTACGCCTACAGCGCGTTGTAGCAGAGGTGGTTTTGGCTAACCTGCTTTTATTTCTTTGTTTTATTCCCTTTGCGCCCTGGAAACTTTAGAGGGCAAGTTGCACCATAGTAGTGGCACCACACCGCCGACTCAGCTTTTAACATTGAGTGCAAAGAGGAAGCTGGCCTCATGCTAAACATTACCTGCCTCAAAAAACAAAATAATCGCCTGTACACTAGGAAGAAAACAGCGCCAATATATTATGAACATGCCTCATTAAAAGGCTATCTTCTCAAATCACGAATGGCATTGGGCTGGAAGGACTTGTTTTATCAATGTTGGAGCTTTCAGCACGGATGGTAAACATTCTCTCGTACGCGTTTTCCGGCACTACGCTTTCTTAGTCGTTCTTATATTACGCATTTAGATTGATGATTAAATATTTAAAAAACCTTTTCCTGCATTATCAGGTTTTGCGGATGCTCGTGTGACAGTTCAGCCTCTTATTGGTTCTACCACCGCTGTACATTCTACTGCACGCAGAGAACTTATCATTCGTATAAAAAAATGAACACAAATATAAATCAACTGCTGGGCAACATCAACGTCATCCTCAAGTATAGTAGGCGTGATGTAAAAAGCATGATTTATTATCGACTTACCTGGAAGTGACTCGGCAACTTTCCGAGCTGCTTCAAGCTGCTTGTCAGCGACGACCAAAGTTGCCCCTTCGGCGGCGAGGACGCGGCAGACGGCTTCGCCAATGCCGCTGGCACCACCCGTCACCAAGGCCAGCCGTCCACGAAACGGCGCCTCCGAATCAGCCATCGTTCTCCGTCTAGTTTCAGTGCGCACTGAACACCGCACAGTTTACGATGAGAGCCGCAGCGCCGCGCGCAGTAACTACTGCGCTGTTAAACAAAAATCGAGCGTAAAATGTCGCGCACTCGTCGTGCAAGTGGATCGTCGCAGCTGGCGCCGAGAGAACGCCGGCGTGGAAAAGAACAATACAACAAGAACAATAATACAAGAGCGGCTTATTCTGACCCGGTGCAGGTTGTCCGATGCGAAGTTTGCTGGTGGAAAAGAACAATACGACAATTTAATTACTCTCCAAGAAATAAACAGAGTACTCTCTGCTGAAAAAAAAACTGCTCCAGGACCCGACCAAACCCACTTTGAAATGCTTGCCCATCTTTCTGAGCCTGCCGTAGGAGGACTTTTAAGAATCTTTAACACAGTTTGGATATCACTGAAAATACCTGAAACCTGGAAAAAAGCTCATATTGTACCATTTCTTAAAGCCGGGACAGAACCAACCTCCCCCAGCAGTTATAGACCCATAGCCCTTACCAGTTCACCCGCCAAATCCTTTGAAATTGTCCTGAATATAAGAGTAACTTTTGTCCCTGAATCCTGCGAACTTCTAGATATCCATCAATGCGGTTTTAAAAAGGAATGCTCCACAACATATCACCTAGTCCGTCTTTAAAATACTGTCAGAGAAGCTTTTAGCCACAAACAGCATTGTCTTGCAGTCTTTTTCGGGTTAGAAAAAAGCGGATGATACAACCTGGAGGTTCGGGATTCTTCAGGACTTGGCTGAGCTGAGCATCTGCGGCAGAATGCTGAACGCCCTTAAAGATTTTTTGTCTAACCGCCCATTTAATGTCCGCATAGGCTCAACCTTCTCAAGGAATCTTTTTTCAAGAAAATGGAGTACCTCAAGGGTGTATTTTAAGCACAACTCTCTTTATTAAAAAAGAATTTTCTTAACAAAATAATACCGAGGTCTCTAAGGAACGTTCATGTATTTTACAACGCCGGTAATGTCAGTATCAAAAAAGTTACATATGTTTACCTTTGTGGTAATGTGAGTTGCTACGACAACTGGGGTGCCGTGAAACGCTGATGCTACTCAGATAATTTAGAAACTCTGAGTGCGGGTTGGCTGTTGCGTTTGTGGCGCTACATTCGATTTGGTGCCACTGGGAAGCTTTAGTAGTGGTGTAGGAGAGGCGTGCGTCATGCAGGACCGCATCTCTCGCACGGTCGTTCATCTGTTCGTATAACGTAGATGTGCTGCGTGACAAGCGCAACGACAGGACAAGGAGAGAGGATGGGAAGCTGTGAGGGTATGGAAGAGGGCTCCGGTATTAGTAGTAGCCGGGTGCAGTAAGGACTCATGGGGTTGTAAGAGGTTATAGGGGCCTACGGCGACAAGACTTCGGTGAACGCAACCCTTACAGCTGTCGCTGTAAAATGTCTACAGCACGCCGCTTAACCCTTCTCAATGTGCAGTCAGCAGGCGACATGCTTCACTGCAGCTCACGGGGATGCCATCTCATCATGTTTCTGGTTCTGATGATGTGACTATCATGAAGATATGGACGAGCAACTTGTGTTTTCACGAGTGTGGATATGTTATGGAGAGGTGTACTTGCTTTGACGGGATCGGCAGCCATACCGAGCGATTGTGAGAAGATCTTGCTGACGGTGTTAAAGAGCAACACATTTACTTGTATCCTTGACAGTATGTTGCGAGGGTCATGGGTTTTCCTTTTTTTGCTACCTAACAGGCTGTCAAGGGGGGAGGGGTGGTTCTGAGAGAGAAATGAGAGCCTGGCTCAAGCATTGTTGACGCTGCCTATAAGCCTGTAGTGCTTAAAAATTTTTGCTTGTATGTGCCGAAACAATTATGTAATCAAAGGGGCAATGATGTACGCGCTGACAAGGTACGTACAAGATATGCAGGCGCCCACCTGCATATCGCAAGGACTGTTCTCTTCTATTCTGGTGGCTTTCTGTCCACCGACTCGGTGGAGTAGCTGATCGCCGCTAAAATGTAGCGGTGTGTATTGTGCGAGACGACTATAATATTGCCGAACATGATTCAAATGTAATCTGTTGACGTTTTTACCAAATATGTAAATCATAATACTTTGAAATGGAAGTATGTAATACATTCCTGTTCCTTTCCATGTGTTGCTTCCGCACATGCTGTATTTTAGGCATCCAGTTTTTTACGTGTCGTCATAATATCATAATGTAACCAATCTTTGTTGCCCATCGCCTGCGATGAAAACTTAAGAGCCCTATTGTCATACACATTTCTTGGGTGTGAACATGAGTGCCATATTTGAGCAAAAATGTTCCGAGAAAATGAGCCACAATTCAGAATGTCACAATTTTTTCCCAAACTGTACTGTCTCTAGGCTAGAACTGTAGGTATCTGCAGTAGAAGAATAACGCTGCTAGAGGGATCAGAAGGCAAGTGAGTTTTATAACAGCCCAGTCGTACATTCAGCGCGCTAGTCACAAAGTAGGAACATTTACATGTAAACTCCTCCAGTGACTTCCAGTGCTGCACCTCGTGATGTAAGAACTAGCCGTTGGCGAGCACAGGAACTTGATGGCCTCGGCAATTTCCTGTGGCTTTGCGGTCCGTTTAAGCGGCGTCTCAGAGATAGCCATGGCTCTGATTTCGTTAGGTATAGCAGCGGTCAGTGCAGTGTCCGCCCATCCTGGCAGCACGGCGTTGCATCGAATGCCGTGAGCTGCAAGTTCCCGCGCCGCCGACTTTGTTAGAGCCACAACGCCGGCCTTAGAAGCGGCGTAGGCAGCGTGGGCCCTACCGCAGCGCCTGGCTGCAATGCTGGCTACGTTTACGATGGCAGCGCCTCCTTCGGGCAGCTTTTTGCCGGAGTGCAGCATCTCCCTGCTGGCTGCACGCGTCACAGCAAAGGTGCCCTGTAAAGGAACAAAAAAATATAATGAGCAGTCTTATGATGAAATGATGAGCAGTCGTATGATGAGCAGCCTTATGATGAATCTTCGATCTCCAAGTTAACAGGACCCCTGTCCTTGCGTCTTCCAATCTATCAGCCTACATACTTGTTCCTATTCCTTTTCCTGTCAAAACGCTCCTGTATCCAGCAAGTAACGGCCTGTACGTGTCTTGGCCACTTCCACGCAGTGGGTATGTGCCAGTATTGTTTGAGGCCAACCAATCAACTTCTGATGAAATGAGACAAATATGTGTTAGCATAGATTGTTTTATGTTTCGGTTTTAAATTTTTGCATTTAGAATGATGGGATTCTTAATGCATCTTTGATGTTACCGTTGCTTTTATATTCCGCTCCTGCTAGGCCTTCTGGCAGATGGTTGAGCATAAGTGGGTGGATCTTTTGGAGGGTGGAGTGGGCTGGGTGGAGGCTTTCGATGCACAGAGAGCGGCCTTTTCTTTCAATGAGGACCATAGTGCAAAAGTGATGAGACACTCTGGGGTGCGCTGCCCACCCGTTGTTTTCGTCATCAAAATCTCCGCTAAGTATATTAGCGCGCTTTTCCCCATTTTCAAGTAGATATAGACTCCAGCAGCAGTGTCCAGCCCGACAGCTAAGAGGAGAACTTATGAAGATAACCGAAGCTGCCTTTAAGATAGAAATGATGCCCAATCCCACATTCTCAATTCGAAATTATTTGTAGCATTTTCTGCGCCAAAAATACCGGCATACAACTACTTGCCGGAAATTTTTCACACTGAAGCAACGCTGTGGTTTTCTGGGAGGCGCCGTAGTGAGGGACTCCGAATTGATTTCAACCAGCTGAGGCTTGTTTAGATGTTAAACCGGATCTTAGTATACCCTTGTTTTTGAATTGCACGCTTCACAATGCGAGGAGCCCAATCACAGCGATAGTTGATTCTTATAGTTAACTTCATTTATTTATTTCTTTCGTTACTATTAGGGCCGTTGAGGCGTTACAGATATGAGTGGTAAATAATTAATCAAAATAATTACAAAAGGAGAGACATTAACATAGATGATGAAGAAGCGCAGATTTGAATGCTTCTGGTTCTTGGATGGAGGCGATCCAGGCGGGCAGCTGGTTCCAGTCTGAGCTGGTCTTGGGCAGGAAAGAATGAAAGTACTGGTTGGTTCTGCAACTTAAAACACTCACTTTGAATCGGTGATCAAAACGGAATGATACATAACTTGGAGCAGTGAAAAAACTTTGTTTTAGCGATTCATTTGTTTAATATATTGTATGGAAAGTGAGAAGTCAAGAAAGATGGCGCCGCAGTGAAAGATCTGGAACGTCTATAGTTCGCTTCATGACTGTGACGCTGGACGAACGCGAGTAGTTAGTCAAGATAAAACGGGCTAAACGATTCTGAACAGATTCTAAAGCATTAATTAGTGACTTGACGTTAGGGTCGCATACGGAAGACGCATATTCTATTTTACATCGGACGACCGTTTTGTACAGTAGTAGTTTTAAACTAAATGGACAAAGTGAAAAGTTACGGAGAAGGAAACCAAGCATGCGATTAGCATTGTTAGTTATGTGTTCGATATGCGTTCTCCATGAGAGGTCATTGGTAATGTATACGGCGAGAAATTTGTACACAGAAACAAAAGCTAAATGTCACCATTTAGAATATATGGATGCGGGTTAACTTTGTAAGGTATTCGTGGTAGAATATATGGATGCGGGTTAACTTTGTAAGGTATTCGTGTTACTTTCATTGCTTTACATTTAGATGCATCAAGCTTCATTAGCCATGTGTCTCACCAAGCAGAAATGTTTTTAATTTCAGATTGAAGAACCAAGGTATCAGATGCGTTGGAAATTTTTCTGTATATTACACAGTGGTCAGTAAACAGCCTGATAAACGATTTTTTGAGATCAGGATGATCATTAATATAGATTAGGAAAAGGAGAGGTTCTATAAGAGATCCTTGAGGAACGCCGGATGTTATTGAAGAAAGAGCATAATTATGGTCATTAAGTGTTACATACTGAGTACTACCAGCCAAAAAGCACTCAATCTATTTTAATCCATCACTATCTATAATTAGTTTGCTAAGTTTAAGAAGTAGAAGAGGATGAGACACGGTATCGAAGGCTTTAGCAAAGTAAATAAATATGCAATCAACAATCGAAGAACGATCCAAAGGTGCAAAAAGGTCATTATTAAAAGTATTCGTATTATATTAGTATTTAGATTGGATTATAAAAAGATTCTATTCAACATATCCCTATAGCCGTCGTGTACATTTAAGTTGACCTTAAGTCTGAGGCTGCGAAGAATAGTTATACCTGTTTAGAAAGCTATTTTGCTGTAAGATATAATTCAATGGACAGAAGCGGTAGCCAAGTGGTTGAGCATCCACCTCGCATGTGGGAGGTGCGAGGTTCGATCCCCAGTGCCACCGGGTACCCACCGGGAATACAATAGGTACAAGCTTTCCCCTGGTCTGGTGCTCGGCTTAATTAGGGTGAAACGCTTAGGAAATGGATCTTGGATCTTTGACCCAACCTTGAGAAGTCGAAAGTACCTTGTGTCATGGCGCTCTTTGGCCATAGATGCCCTTGCGCCATAAAAATCTATAATCATCATCAAGATATAATTCGATCGTGGGCAAGTGTATATATGGCGGCAAATATGTGACAATCGCAATGGAGAGTTCAAGTTCCCTGTAAGCAGCAGCGCTTCTTTGTACTCTAAATTTGTAAATTATTTCGAACGTTTTCAATGAGCCAAATTACAGTTATTATAAAGGGTAATGGCTATTGAATAATGATGGCCAATGATGTGGTGGTTTTGCATGCCAAAACAACACCGTGGGTTTCGAGGCAGTGTTTATTGAAAGGCTTCCGACCGGTTTTCATCACCATGGTTTCTTAAAACGAAGTGAAATCCGCGAACAAGGTTGAATTTGCAGTTCATTCTTGAAGAGATGAAGAGGACATTCATATTACTATGAATGGCGGACGGTTGGGCGGCCAATGAAACATATCTGGGGGCAAAGATCCAGGTTTGCCAGATCTTGCTTGACGACAGCCTGAATAAGCGACACGACGGGCAGGGTAGTATAAGGGACCTATGGCGGGGATATGACAGGTGCGAGGGCCTCCAGTTCACGTCGGACAATCCGGGTGACTGAATTGGTGACGACAGGGGCATCCGAGGGCGCACGGGATGGATATCACTGGTCCTCACAGGAAGATATCGCAGCCGTGTTAGGAAGACGAGAAAATGACTGGGGAATGCGGCGGCCTTTCACTTGCTCAAATCTATGGCACTATTTAATGATGGAGTTCATTGTGGCACAGTCTTTACAAACAAGCAAGTTGAAAGCATCGTCTGCAATGCGCCTGAGCACGCGGCCCACCTGATCGGTCTCACTCATGGCAGCGTCGACCTTGTGGCAAAGAGCCAGGATGTCATGAATGTATAGGCCATGCAGCTTTCTGTCAAATATAGGGCTCGAGACGCAAGCTGTTTCTCGGCGGCGAGCTGGTGGTCTTCAGGCCTACAGAATAGCATCCTCAACTTCTCCTTAAAGGTGTCCCAGCTTGTTAGGTCTTCCTCGTGGGTCTCGTATCACACTCGTGCCGTGCCATTGAGGTGCAAGATGACATTGGCTAGCATTAACGTAGGGTCCCACCAGTTATAGGTGCTGGCGCGTTCGTAGAGGCTAAGCTAGTCTTCCACATCCGTGCCATCAGTGCCAGAAAAGGTGCCGGGGTCGCGAGGAGTAGCCGCGATCACGAAAGGAGCGGTAGTGGGGTTAGTGGGGCTCCTTGACTCGCCAAGAGGAGCCATGGTGGTAGACCCGGCCTGACGACCACTATGAAGCAGCGTGGTATGTTCAGCGTAAAATCCGCACCTCCACCAAAGATGTTACATGGTCCAAGGCGGGAACGACGCAAGAATGTCTCGGGCACAGCCTACAGGCCAAGAGCAGAGAGCCCGCACAGGGCACAGAGCACCCAAGCCCAGAACACGCGCACCTCCGAGAAACTTCATTCACCTCGTCTTCACCTAGAATATTCGTTGCAATATCCAATAACCGCGATATAGTGGCGTGATTTGTTGCACCGCCATCAGAAGCCGTTATAAACAGGAGTGGGTGCTTAGCACCTCCTCTTTAAATCAAAGCTCAACGTTTGCGCTTCCTCTTTTGTGTCGTTTTCATATTATTGGATAGCATAACTGCTATACGGATCAGGTCGAAAGGTTTTTTCTCAGGCATATACCAATTTTATTCTCGGAGACATAGTTTTCTGCCTCCGGTTACTGTAAGGTAACGCGTTGCCTGTTTTAAATGCAATAAACAGCACAACAATTCCACTTAGATTAACCAAGTTTATCCCCCTCCACCAAGAGAGAGAGAGAAAGACAAACGGAAAGGCAGGAAGGTTAACTAGGCAGCGCCCGGTATGCTACCCTACACGTGGAAAGGGGAACGGGGGAGAGATAGAAAGGGGAGAGAGCAAAGGGAGATCACTTTTCCACATGTTTCCACATGTCCGTTGGCCATTACTTGCTGGGTACACACTGTTAGTTCACAACCTTGCACTCAGTCCTGAGTCCTTCAAGAACTTGAAAAGAGCCTTCAACGCTCTCCTCTGCGATGAAGGCTTACTCAAAGGACCCAGAATATTGGCTTCAGAAAGGGGCCGAGGATCTAAACGGAGGAGTGTTGCAGCCAGGAGTGAACGCTCACGCTGAAACCAAGGGCAGTTACAAAGGTGTCCTATAGTTTCGTGACACCCGTGGAAGACGATGTCATGACCCTCTTCCTGCGCCTGGTGTGGAAGATGTCTTAATTCAGCTACGAGTTGATCGTGATCACCATGGCGTAAAGAAGAATTGAGACATTGTAAGGCTGCTTTTGAGTCGCAGAACACAGCCCATTTGTGGGGTGTTTTTGCACCGATGTACTGCACAGCCGCACGAATAGCGGCCAATTCTGACCCGGTGGAGGTTGTGCGATGCGAAGTTTGCTGGATAATACTGGTCTGTCTAGCAGAATGACCACGGCGTAGATTGAACTTGTACCTGAGACTGAACCATCTGCATTCCCATGAGTGCAATCACTATATGCGGCGTGGAGTAGATAGAGTGTCAACTGTTTAATGGCCGGTGTCGATAAGTTCCATTTTTTCGTTATGCCCGGAATTGTAAGGCGCACGCATGGCTCCCGCAGACACCACAGCGCAGAGGAAGGCCGTGCTGCCGGGGTTAACTGTGATGAGATGGACGACTGGTGGGCTGCTATAACCATTGAAAACGCTGCATGTGGTCTTTGATCCGCCACTGACACAAGGTGGTGCTGGGGAATCCTTGTTAGATGCCGTATGTGGACCCGCAGGGTGTCAAGGGTTGTATACGTCTAGAGTGGGTAGTCCTGGGTGATTGCAATGGTAGCTACTGTTGATGCGCTGCGAGGGAGACCCAGGCATGTGCGAAGTGCCTGACCTTGTATAGTTTGGAGGACACACAAATTAGTCTTGCATGTGCTTGAAAGCACTGGTGCAGTACACCGCAAAAATCCCAAAAAGAGTGCTCTGTACAGTTGCAGCTTTAATAGAATCGACAAGCCCCATGATTTTCAGCCAAGAAATCGGAGCAGGTGTGTGATAGAGATTAGCTTTTTTTTTACAAAGCTGCAATGCAGGTTCCATGATAAATTCCGATCGATAACAGTTCCTGAAAAACGATGAGATGCACGATAGGCAATGGCATGGCCGTCAGTAGATAGCGGATAACGTGTCATGTTTTTGCGCGTGAATGCCACTATAGCGCACTTCTCGGCTGACACGCTGAGACCTTGCTCTCGGAGGTAGGAGGTAGTTATAGTTGTTGCCCTCTGAAGTCTTGCTCGCATCTGGAGACTCGTCACAGAGGAGGCCCAGATGCAGATGTCGTCGGCATACATAGAGATATGGACGGAATTAAGTATGTACTCCGGGAGCCTTATAAGTGTTAGATTAAACAAAGTAGGACTGAGAACTCCGCCCTGGGGCACGCCCCGGTAGGTGTAATGCACGGGTGTGGAGCCATCTTCACGGATAATAAAAACTGTCCTTTTGGTCAGATAGCTTTGGATCCACCCATACATCCGTCCACTGATTCCAACAACCTCTAGCACATCAAGGATGGCCTCATGTACCACGTTATCGTATGCACCTTTGATATCAAGAACAAGTGCCGCGCACATGCGCTTCTGGCGTTTCTTTTGCTGCACTGTGGACACAAGATCAATGACGTTGTCTACAGAGGAGCGACCCCGTCGGAAACCCGCCATTGCATTAGGATACACGTTATTGTGCCCAAGGTACCACTCAAGACGTGCCAGAAGCATTCTTCACATGACTTTACCCACACAACTGGCTAAAGCTATTGGCCTTTATGATGACAGGTCGAGTGGGGATTTCCGTGGTTTTAGTAATGGTATTATGCGACTGGATTTTCACTGGGGCGGAACAACTCCGTCTTGCCACGAGTGGCTGAGTAGCTCTCTACGCGTGTCGTGGCCAATGTGGCATAGCGCAGCATATGTAATGCCGTCTGGACCTGGGGCAGACACACGCTTACTTTCTGCAAGGACAGCATCAAGTTCCTCACGAGTAAAGACAACATCCATCGCTGAATCCTGTGATGCAGGAGGAACAGGCTGGGAACTCGAGACAGTCACTGCACCCGCGAGTGTCCAGCAGAAGTCAGTCGCAACTTCAATCTGGTGACGGTTTTGAGGTTGAGCCAACGCTTAGAAAGGCTGTCTTTGCTGTTCAAAACTTTATTTCAAAACTTTATTTCCAACGACTCGTTGGGGGTCATCAGGCAAAAAAGCTGCCATTGGCAGCTTGAGGGTGCCTGATGCCCGTACAAGGCAGCAGCATATAGCCAACACAAAATTCTGAACACATGTTCAGTTACACTTTCACAGAAATTGACTCATCGGAACACATTCGAAACACATTAAAACACAGCACAAGAAAGTATGCAGTACGAAAAACATAAAGGCAATGAAAATACATTGAATACGATTAGCTGCACAAAAACTGGGATGAGAAAAAAAATTCACGTGTCTGTTTTCTATTACATGCGCTTAAGTCAAAATTTGCAGACAGTAATTTGTTAAGCAAGCACGGCAACTTGTGCGTGAGCGACTGTAGCATATAATTTGTACGTCTGCGTGGTATCAGCCATGTCTCAGATCCACGGGTGCGACAATCACTTTTCTGTTTCTGCAAATGCGAAAGGAATTTTATGAGGCTCTTAAACTTTTCATCGGAAAATAAGTATGAGTACAGTAGACGGAAATCGTAAATTTTTCCGACGCTTATTATGTTATACCGTGTGAACAATGGTGCAGATGAATGTAAATAGGACCCATTTGCAATGCAACGAAGTGCTTTCTTTTGAAGAAGGAGCAGTGTTTGAATATTTGTTTGTGTGGTTGTGGCCCAAACCAGTGTACAGTAATTTATGTGAGAGGAAAGCAGTGCATGATAAATTTGAAGTTTTGCTCTATCTGGAAGAAAATGACGGCACCGTGCTAGTGCGCCGACTGACGTAGATAGTGTCCTTGATAATGATTGAACGTGATGATTCCACGACATGTCAGCAGCAAAGGTCACGCCAAGAATTTTATGTTTCTTAACAATTTCTATGGGTGCCCCTCCAAGAACCAACCTTTCTTCGATCTGTGCTTGCTTCCCTCTGGCCATGAATAATATGGCCTTAGATTTATTGCCATTTATTTTTAAACAGTTCTTACTTGACCAATCCCAAATTATTGCAAGCTCTTTTTTGGCTTCTATTAATAGTTCGTCTACATTTTTACCGGTGAAAAAGATGCTCGTGTCATCTGCGTAGAGCACGTATATTGCATTGCTTTCCTTTTGCACGATATCGTTCACATAGATGTTGAAAAGAAACGGCCCTAAAATACTTCCTTGTGGCACGCCGGAAGTTAGTAATCTGTGGGATGAGTCACTTTCAGCGATAGAGACGTGCTGCTGACGATTCAAAAGAAAAGATTTAAGTAAAGCGAAACCAACTCCTCGGACACCATAACTGAACAGTTTGTCTAGTAATATTTCATGGTTTAGGCGATCAAATGCTTTGCTGTAGTCAATAAAAATTCCGAGGGTAAGTCTGCTTTCATCAATATTAGAGATTATTAATTCCTTCTGAGTTAATAGTGCAGTTTCCGTTGACCTGCCTTTCCGAAAGCCGTGTTGAGCATCTGAAAGCATGTTATGTTTAACGAAAAAGCTGTTCATGCGCAAAAGAATAATCTTCTCTAAACCCTTAGAAAATACAGGAAGCACTGAGACGGGTCTATAGTTGTTAACATCGTTTTTATCGCCCCCCCTTAAAAAGAACTGAAACTTTAGCGATTTTCATCCTATCCGGGAAACATTCAGATGTAAGAGCCAGATTGAATATGGTAGTAGTAGTAGTAAAGACTTTTATTCGACCATAATTTAGAGGCCGAGCATGTCGACCGCCTGGGCGACCAGAAGCCGCTGTTCTTCTTCCCCTTCAGCGCCAAGCCAGTCGAGCCAGGTGGTGATGGATAGAAAGGGTGGGGGGAAGGAACCCGACTGCTGAGCAGCCGGGCAATAGAAGAGGCAATGGGCCAGGTCCGCATAGATGCAGGGGCAGTTGGGACAGGAAGGGTCCGATCGATAGCGATAGAGGAAGAGGCGGGACGGGGTGATAACTGCATTCATCTGAATGTGCCGAAGAAGGCGAGACTCCGGCACCGTGAGTGATGGATGAGGAGGAGGGTAAAGGCGTTTGTCGAGGCGGAGCTCAAGGTAGACCTCTTTTATGGTGCGGCGAAGGGTGAGCCTCCCACCGTCCTCCGAGGGCTTGGGCCAGGGGATCAACGGTGCCCGGAAAAGTGTGTCGCGGGCGAGCTGATGGGCCAGCTCATTGCCGTCAATCCCTGAATGCCCAGGGACCCAGCGGAGGAAAACGATGGAAGGCTGCAGTGCGGAGACCGTTCGCTCGACCTCCTGTTGGAGAGAAGGGGTCAGGGTGCGTTTCTGTATGTGGTGTATAGCGGCTTGTGAGTCTGAATAGACTGTGTACTCTTGGAGAGAGGGAAGGAGGGCAAATGACTGGAGGGCATGCGCAATGGCGAGGACCTCGAGGGACAATGCGTCTGGAGGGTGTAGATACGGCCCGCTGGTGTGGGTTTCAGGAGAAGGGAGGTGTGGATGGTACAGGGCGTAGCCGCAGGAACCTCGAGGAGCCACGAAGGAGGCATCCGTGTAAGCTACACCCTGGATATCAAAGAGAGGGGAATGGTGCTGTGCGGCCGCATGACGACGTACGGCGTGCAGGACGGGGGACATGTTGGCCGGGAGGGGAAGGATACGAAGATTGGGAGCGGGGGTGGGAATAGGAGAGGTAAACGGGGAGATTGGAATGGGCGAGATACCCGCTTGAGTCAATAACCACTGACCCTGACGGGTAAGGGAAAGCCGGGCAAGTTGTGAGTCACGATGGAGACTGATAAGAGAACGAAGAGGATGGAAGAGGCCTGTGGCAAAGAGCTTAGTGGTAGAGGTAGTGATAGGGAGGTTGAGGGCTGCCTTGTAGAGGCCCACAAGGGCAGTCTCGAGAGCGTTAAGTTGAGTCTGATTGAAGGAAGCGTAGGGTGCAAAGTACAAGGCTTTGTTGAGGGCCAGCGCGTGGGCAACGCGGCACGCCTGAGCCTCGTGGAGACCTGAGCGTCGAGTGACCACGCGCCGCAGGAGGTGAGTTACAGAGTGGCAGGTGGTGACAGCGCGGTGGAGGGCTTGCACATTCTTAGCCGCATGCAAAGGGAAGCCAAGAACTTTGCACTGTGTGACGACAGGAATGGGAGAGCCAGAAAGGTGGAGAGAGACGAAGTGGTTGTGTGAGCGCTGGTAGGAGGAATGGTTGAGAAGGAGAAGCTCGGATTTCTCAGGAGCAGGAGAGAGACCAGCGGTGGTGAGAAAGGAGTCGATGAGATCTAGGCCACGTTGCAGGGTGTCCTGTACGTGACCGGGAGAGCCAGATGAACACCAGAGAGTAATGTCATCGGCGTAAAATATATGATGCAGGTCGGGAATTTCAGCTAGCTGGGAGGCGAGAGGGGCCATAGCGAGATTGAAAAGGGTAGGAGAGAGAACAGCACCTTGAGGAGTGCCACGGGTGAGGTGGTGTGGGTTAGACAAGTGGGTATCTACTCGAAAGCGAGCCACACGTTTAGAGAGGAATGAGCGGATATAGGAGTACATGCGGGAGCCACAATCCAAAGAGGCGAGTTGAGAAAGGATGTGATCGTGGCAAACACCGTCAAAGGCCTTGCGAACATCGACAGTCACAAGTGCGTAAATTTGAGTGGGTGTAGGGGACAGAAACGTTTGCTGGAGAATCAGAAACATGTCCTGTGCACAGACGCGGCGTCGGAAGCCAATGAGAGAATGGGGGAAGAACTCCCGTGCCTCAAGAAAATCAGAGAGGCGAGTCAGAGCCATTCGCTCAAGGGTCTTACCAACGCACGACGTCAGGGAGATTGGGCGGAGGTTAGAGAGAGAGGAAGGTTTGCCCGGCTTTGGAATCATAGAAATAAGGGAGGATGTCCAGGAGCTCGGCAAGCAGCCGCTCTCCCAGGCCTCATTGTAGGTTTGAAGGAGGAATTCTTTGGCGCAGTCAGGAAGGTTACGAAGTGTGATGTATGTAATGGCATCCTCACCGGGAGCCGAGCGTGTAGAATTAGCAGCCAGAGCAGATTCGAGCTCCCGGAGAGTGAAGAATTGGTCCAGATCGGGGTTAGGTCCACCTGAGTACACCGGGTAGGAGGGTGCCAGTGGGGGCGGGAGGTAGAGAGAGGCGAGTTGATCAAAAACTTCGGAGGGAGTCCCCTGAGTGAGGGCTTTAGCTAGAGTGGGAGCAAGGGCAGGCTTACTGCCAAGGAGGGATTTAAAGAGAGACCATGCGGATCGCGAGTGCAATGCAGAATCAAGGCCATCACAAAGAGCACTCCAACGAGAATGCTCGAGGGAGGCGCAGTGGGCGACGATCTCAGCCCGCAGAGCAGTGATCCGGGAGGAAAGTTGGGCATTGTGTGGTTGGGAGCGAAAGGAGCGTTGAAGACGTTTACGGCGACGCCATAAACGGATAAGGTGTGGATCTGGGTCCTGGATTGGGTAACGAGAGCGAACGCGACGGCTACTGGACGTGAGCGCTGCAGAGATGCGCGACGTCCAGTCGTCGTAGGATTGAAAGGAGTCGGAGGCGAGATTTGTGCGAAAAGCATGCCAGTCAGTGTGAATAACCGGATGACAGCGAGGGATGTGGGAAAGAGAGGTGGTGATATGAATGAGAAAGTGGTCACTTAGAAGAGTTTCGGCTGTCACCTGCCAGTGAAAGGAAAGTGAACCCCGAGAGAAAGTGAGGTCGGGTGTCGTGGAGCGTTGTGAGGCAATGCCCGCTCGAGTAGGAGAGCCAGGAGTATTAAGAAGGGTGAGGTGGCGTTCCTGGGCTAGACAGTGCAGGAGGCGGCCGGGTTTGAGGGTTTGTGGGTAGCCCCAGAGTGTGTGAGGGGCATTAAAGTCACCACCAAAGAGGAGATGGGAGGTAGAAGGAAGAGAGTGAAGGAATTTGCCCAGAGCAGAGAATAAAGAGGAAGTGACAGGGGGGTTGTAAAAAGACAAAAGGACGAGTGAGATGCGGGAAGAAGGGTGGTAATAAACCACACAAACTAAATATTTAAGGAGGGTGGAGGGGATGTCAATTTGCTCTACGAGCACGTCACTGCGTACATAAATAGACGCAAGTGGCGTGGCCGTAGTGGCATGGTAGGCGCGGTAGCCTGGGACATTGCGGGCCGTCCGGGTCTCCTGGAGAAGGAGAAAATGAGGCAGAGAGGGGCGGGTGAGTAGGTACTGGTGGAGGGGGGTCTTATTGTGACAAAGATTTCGGCAGTTCCACTGCACAATTTCGAGGTCCTCGCCAAACGCCATTATGAGAGTGGAGAGGAACGCGATGGTACGCGTTCCTTCTTTTTTGCCGGGGGCAGTGACTCATGGACGGATTGGAGCATAGATGTGAAAGATTCCAATTGCTTTGATTGTGCTTGGAGGGTGGTAAGAATCTGGAGAACCGAAGTTTCCAGCTGAACCAAGCGAGTGTGATGTGCCTGTGTGGTGGTTTCGACAAGGTCAGCCAAAGGGGCGACCTGGGCTCTGGAGGAGGGAGTGGGGAACGTGGCAAGGTGCTCATTTAGCTTGCTAAGCTGGGAGGTAAGAGAGGAGGTGGTTGTCTGGAGGGTTTGAGTCAAGGCATGTATCTGCTGTTGTAGATCGTGGGAAATGCGCTGCTGCTCTCGCTGCTGGCGTTCGAGCATTGCTAGCCGGAGGTCGAAGGAGCGGCTCGCGTCAGTCAAGGATGGAGAGGGTGGTGTAGTGGAAGAGAGGGACGCTGGCACCGAGGATCCTTTAACTATGGCGGCGAAGGAGCCTGGTGGTGACGTGATCGGAGCTGATGGATATTCATGATTAGAGGAGGAGGACGAGGAGGAGGAGGAGGGGGTGGTGGGTTGAGTGGCCCGGCGCAAAGCTAGGCGTCGGAGGTATGCAGCTTTAGCACACTCGCGTTGTTTAGCAAGGAGGAAGGGGCAAGTGGGGTCGAGGGAGGGGTGGGTATTCACCTGGCAATGAACGCACCAGGGCTGGGCACACACATGAGCGGAAGGGTCAGCGGGTAGAGGAGCAGCACAGCGACGGCACTTTGCCGGAACGCTGTGCTGGGGGCATTGGTGGGCGCGGTGGCCTAGAGTGAGACAACGGGTGCAGGTGGGAGGCTTAGGTTTATGAGGACGGCACCGGAAGGCAACGCGTTTGAAATATACAAAGTGGGGGATGACGGTACCAGCGAACGTTATGAGCACTGATTGAGTGGATCCCATCATGCGAGCAGCGAGAATATCTGTTTTGAAAGATTCTAGTTCATGCATGAGCTCATCAGGAGTGAAGTGGCCACCGGCGTTATGGATGACGCCGAGGCATGAGATGGGAGGATGGGGGGAATAAGTTTTGATGCTGACAGGCTTACCGTGAAGGTGAAGGTGCGTGATAGAAAGTAGGAGGTGGGCGGTGAGAGGAGAATGAGTTTTTAAAAACACAAGGCTTTGGGCTGGCTTGGCCTGAAGGGTGATGTCTGCACTGGTCTTGGAGGAAAGTTGTGCAGCGGAGGTGACTGCGGCGAGCACGTCGTAGAGAGGCAGCTTGGGATTGAGGGTACCAGGAGGGAGTTGTATGCCAACAGTGATGAGCTCGGAGCGGGGTCGGGTGGCGGAAGCAGGCTTACGGCTGGCACCGATGGTGCTCCAGCCGATTTCCGGGGATGAAGTGTCGTCTACCGGGGACGCCATGAAGTCCATGTCTGCCGACGAATCGTCAGCCTGGGGCGCAATCTGCGACGCTGGTGCCGGGCTGCAGGTCTTGGTGTCAGCGGGTAATGTGGCTGGTGTAGGCGCGGCGGCACCGGCGGCGTCGACGAACGCAGGCGGCTGCGACGCGTCTATGGGCCCAAAGGTGTTGACGTCTCTTAGAGCGTGGAGTTGGCGAGCAGTGGACGCTGCGGCGACGACGAACGCTGCCGGCTGCGCCGCGGCCGTCGATCCGGAGCTCCCAGCGTCGCTCACAGTGTTGGTTGCGACAGGATTTTGCGCGGTGGCGTGGGCGGTTGGAGTAGGCCCCGCGGTGGCGGCATCAGTGGGTCTGGGCTGCAGGGGCTTCGTGAGACGCTGCATTGCAGAGGTGCAGGCGCGGCGCGTTAGGGTTAGCGAGGCGCCGCGCCGCTTCTGACTTTTGGAGGCGCTTGAAGGGCCAGCCCGGCAGCGGGCCGTGATGCCGATGGTATCCACGTGCTTCGGAAGCCTTCCGGAAACGATGGAGAGGAAATCCAGGGGCGGGCGAAGCCCTGGATTAGGCCAGGGGCAGGTGAAAGCGGAGCTCGATAGGCAGCAAGCTAAACAGGGCGGCGCCACCTAGCGGCTTTTTCGATTGAATATGTATACTAGATGCGGCGCAATAATATCGATAACGTATTTCACTGCCTTTATTTGAAAGCCGTCAATATCGCTGGCATTGGTGTTTTTCAAATTTATAAATGTGCGATAGATTTCTGTTTCATCCGTTGGGTAAAGAAATAGCGTCTCCTTACACTGGTAGTGAAGCAAAGCACTAGTCGAGTTAACGACTGCTGGCTCTGCCACATTGACGAAGTGTTCATTGAAATACTCGGCTAGAGGAATTTTGGATAATTTTTTAGCATCTATTGTCAATTCAGAAGTGTTTTCTCGTGTTATTTTTCTATTTAGGGCTTCGTTGAATATTTTCCAAACTTTGTCCGGACGCTCTTTTCTTGCAGTACTGAAAAGGTGGTTGTAGTAGTATTTCTTTGCTCTTCGCAATTCCGCGTTTAGTTTGTTGCGATACTTCTTAAATATTTCAAGTTTAGCTAGGTCTTTTGTCCTGAGGAAGGCTTGAAAAAGAAGGTTTTTTTCAGTTATCATTTTTATGTGTTCTGGTCCTAGCCAAGGTTTCCTTATTCTTTTCTTAAGTTTAACATTCTGATAAGGAAACGACAATTCATACAGCTGACGGAATATTGACAAAAAGTCAGCGTAGGCGTCACTGCTGGAGACCTTGTAAAAAATGGATGACCAGTCCGCATGGATTATTCGTCTGCGAAATGTTTCAAGGTTCTCACTTGACAAGCATCTGTACTTTAGCCTGTTTGAGCACTGTTTTTGTCGGGCTAAATTGGTAGAATAACTTATATATATAGGACAATGGTCACTGATGTCAGTACTGATTGTACCAGCCGCTAGAACAGGTGTGTCTGTATTAATAACGAAAACGTCGAGAAGTGTCTGACTTGTCGACGTTACACGAGTTGGCGTCGTTATGACGTTGTGGAACCCAGAAGCAAGAAACTTGTTTCCTAATTCACAAGAATGTTGACTATCAGTCAGCATGTCAATATTCATGTCACCGCCAAGTAGCAACCGATAATGGTGAACCGAGGCATATTCAAGTATTTCTTCTAGAAAATTTATGAACTCGTTGCGATTGCCAGATGGAGGGCGGTAGATGACAAGAAACATTTCAAGGCCACATATCACACACAAGCTTTCGTAATCAGCTGTGGCACGTGTAAATTCCCTTAACACCTCTGTTGATATGCATCGTTTAACATATAGTGCAACACCCCCTCCACGCATGCCTGTTCTGTTGAGGTTGTAATGGGTGTAGTCATCTAAGATCAGTACAGGGCTGCTATTTTGATACCAGGTTTCCGAGAACATGATGACGTCAAATTTGAAATGGAAGTTATTTAGGAAGACAGTGACCTGATCTTCTTTACAAGCCAGAGACCGTGCATTAATATGAATAGCAGAGATGCTATTCTTCGTTTGACCGCAGTGAAGTGAAATGTCGCAGGGTAAGGCGTATTCTTTATACATGAACAGGTGAGTAAAGCCTTAGGGAAAAAGAAAAAAAAAACGCTCAGTCAATCTTACATAGGTCCCGATCAGAAGCAATCCGTATGGCATCGCTCCCCTCTTCTTTTCGCGCATAGACCTTGCCGTTCCGCACCCACACAAAACGCCATCCGCGTTCAGTCTTTTTTGTGCTAGCTAGGTGCAACAGGCGTTTCAGTGCAGGACACAGGTGTTCATTTACGAAGATCCGCATTTCATTTTGTGTTTCACTTTGGATTCCGAGCTGGCTATCCTTGATTACAGTTCGACGTGCCCTTTCAAGAAATGCATCTCTTTTTTGTTTGCCTTTGAACTGCACCAGTACATTGCTTTTGCCCTCTTCTCTAGTTGGTACACGGTGACACACCTCGATGTCGGCAAGACTTATAGGCTCGCCTATAATTTCACCTATCGAAGTCACCATGTCAAAAACATTCTCATCCTGTTTCTCTTGGATGCCTCGGATTTCTACGTTGGTCCTACGAGAGTACTGCTCACACTGAACCATTCTGCTTTCAAGTCGTTTGAGTGCGGCGTCACTTTCCTGGCATTTAGATTGTAAACTTTCATTTTCCTTCCTTAGAGCAACCGTTTCTGTCCGCGCCTCAGCCAGTTGCTTCTTCATGCTCTCAAACTCGTCGCTCATGAATTGTACGCTGTCTCTCAGCGTTTTAATCTCTGCACGAAGCTCGCGCAGGTCGGAACGGTTGTCCCGGTCTGAGGACTGCGATGGGTTAGGCATTACCACTTGCTATGAGTTAGATGCACAAGCCGTACAAACAAAAGGCTCAATAAGCTCAATAGCACTGCAGAAGAAACACAAGGTTGGCAACAGCAACAGCAAAAACAAAAAAACAAAGCGACCAGCCACAGGATAGCTTCGCACCAACCTGCAGTGCAGAAATGCGCTCGATAAGTCGAAGTGCCGGCTAGCTGCCGCTGCTGCCAAGTGCCGCTGCTGCCAAGAGCGTTCGAAGCCCCAGCACTGTCTTCGAAATGAGGGATATGGGCTTTCGAGGCTCTAGAGATTGACAGAACGACTTCCAGCGCTGTTCCGCCAGCGTGTTCATTCGTCGCTTGATTTTGCTCTGCAAAGGACGCGCTTCTCTGAGGTACCTTACGCATTTGGTCCGTCTGTAACTTCTTTCTGCGCGCCGACGAATATCACGTAGGTGGTCTAATTCGATATCAAATTCGGCGCGCATTCTAGTTGACGTGAGGAAGCCTCTAGCAGCCTTCATTGCTGTTGCTATAATGCCCTCCAAACTGGAAGTCAGGGGCTTCTTTGCACGCGTCTGCCATTCGAGTTTTAAATGCCGTACAATCGTTCTGCGCGTGTTTAGCTGAACCGGACGCTCCAAGACCTCCACCAGTATTGCTCAAGAAAGCTGAGCGGTGTTTCTTGCTTTTTGATTGGTCAAGCAGCTTTAAATTCATCATGCAAGAGGGCTAAACGCCCGCTCATTCTGTCATTAAAGTTCCACGTTCTTGGCGCACCAATCTTGAAGTAGACGTTCATATATTGAGACCTGCGCCGACTTCGAGCTCTGCGCCCGTGACGTAGGAGCTGGCTGTTGAGCAGAGGAACTTGATTGCCTCGGCGACTTCCAGAGGCCGGGCGGCCATATTGAGGGGCACAGTCAACACGGCGGCCTCTTTGTGCTTTTGGTTTTCGCCACCCGACATAGGAGTGTCTGTCCAACCGGGCAGCATGGCGTTGCAGCAAATCCCGCACGCCGCCAGTTCCTTGGCCGTGGTCTTCGTGAGGGCTACCACTCCGGCCTTGGATGAGGCGTATGCTGGAGTCCCACGACCCGGGGCGTTCGCCACGACAGTGGCTATGTTAACAATGGCTGCTCCACCCTCGGGCAGTGGTATTCCAGATCGCAGCATATATTGGCTGGCGGCGCGAGTCACAAGGAAGGTGCCCCGGAAGCAAAGGCAATGCCTACGGTACCGGATTTTATTTTGCATCAGCGATGCTTTCACATGTTCACAAGAGTTGAGGTGGAATGAGAGGCCGGAGTGAGCTGTCTATGGCGGGGATCACATTAAAAATGGAGCTACTTTACATTCATTTGAAAGAAGAGAAAAGAAAACCGTTTCCATTGAAACCAAATTTTGCTTTGTCAGCTTCATTCACCACTCCAAATATTACTGGAACAGACTTGAACGTGTTTGACATTGTGTGCCGAAAGCACAGTGGTCAAATATTTAAGGGAATCCCCCAAGGCAGAGTAAATTTGTAATAAGGGAGCAATTGCTATTAGCATTCACCCAAGCTCAGCCACACGGATACAGCTTTCCTATCCAACCGTATGGCTGCGCTTGGGTGGATGCCAATGAGTAATTACTCCATTATTAGAAAGCACAACGTAGCAAGAGTTATAGCTAATGTCGGGTGCTAGAGTGCAGAATTTAGGGTGTCTGAATATTGTACGTGACGTGCTTGCCTAGGTGTTGATATAGTCAAACGATGCAAAACTCCACACATGAACAGCAGAGCGCTACTGCGATTATCCAAGTTATCGCTGTAGCTCCCTGCAGGATGAAATGAACGGGCAACGTAGTTCACTGAGCCTTGGGGTTCAGTTGCTGGCATCTCACCTTGAGGTTTACCCTGATCACGTCGTCAAACAACTCTTCGCTGCAGTCGACGAGAGGAGCTGAACGGAGTATACCGGCACTGTTGACGACCACGCTGAGCGGCTGAGTGAAGTTGCTTCTGACATGGTTGAAGAGTTCCTCGACAGAAGATGAGTCGCCGACGTCCACGTACACAGCTAGGTGCTTGCCGTCGCCTGCGAGCAACCCGTTTATGCTTAGCTCCTCGGGTGATGGAAGGCTGCTCAACACAGAGCAGTAGTAAACCGAAAACTTCCAGCTGCAAGGATGTATGAAGCAAAATTCGTAGATAAATTTTCTTTGTGTGTGACATAATTCAAGAGTCACCCTCTGGAACAGGAGTTGTAGGCAACAGTGCCGTCTTGCAAGTTAAAATGAAGCTCAAAAAATGTGTACAGAGATTTTGCTTAATATTAACACTTAAGCACGTTATATTTGCGGCCACAACGAGGCCAGGCTCATGATTACGGTGTGTTGAATAGGTGAGGCACTGCACATTACTAAATAACAGAAAGGAAGCCGTACACGCTGGAATACCTTCAGCCCTCCCACGGGATGGTTGCTAACCTCGTAAATAGCGTGCTCAGCCCCGTTTAAGTCAAGTGCAGTACAGATATACACGGCAGACTCGAAAACTAGGCACAAAATGTACCGGTTGGTTACTGTTCACTGGAGAAGAAAAAAGGACGGATCAAAACAGTAAGAGTGACGGGATGGAGTAGTAACAAAATGCTTTGAGGAATTGTGCTGTCACTGTCACAGCCTAGCATTCAAATTCGCCATAAACTTCAAACAAAGCAGTGCATGACGAAATTCCAGGGCCTACGACTGATTGCTGACAGCAAGATGATCGTATTTTGATCTACCACCATCGCCGTGAACCTAATAGCACACTGTGCCAGAAAGCAAATAATAGCACGTTGGCATAGCCTTACCTACTCTTAGAGTTACGGATGCACTGCTGGACGTTCAAGGTGACATTTTTTATCTTTCTTCAGCGGCAAAGTTAAGCCGCTTTTGAATTAATTATACACGCACTGAAATTCTGCCGTCCCGGTTATCATTCTTGCCACCATTAAAATTAATCCACCTTTCAGGTTCAGAGTCAACGGAGCATGTTAAGTGAGGCCAAATTTCAGACGTCTTGCCCCATTAGCTTACTACTCGAAGCTTGGGCGTCTACGCGAGAAGCCGATAGGCTGGAGCGGCGGCTACTGCATGACCAATATCATGTCAGCTGGACAATGATACGAAAAAATTACTGTTGCATAGATGAGCGCGAGTACAAAGACTTGCCTCCAGCCTCACTTGAGCGAGAAACACGTTGCACTAAGAAAGTATAAACTGCTCCGTTGGCATTTCATTTCCGCACTTCTGCAGGCTCATGGTGAAGTTGTGTGACTGAATCGGCAGGTCTTGAGTATTCAAGGGCTGTAGTGCGACACACGCCGCAGTTCTTGCAAGGCACCGTTGGAGAGCGCTTGAGTGACTACTGTAAAATATACTCCCTCTTACTTCCAGAAGACCGCTTTAAATGTCACAGTTTAATATACAATGCTCGCAGTATCGTTGTTTTAGCACCTTCACAATGCCGGGTGCCTATATTGAGTGTATTAGAGATTAGACGCTCCAAAGCTTCACGTGTGGCTATGAGAGACGCCACCGAGGTGGGCCCCGGGTTAGTTTTGTGAAACAGGGGTTCTTTGCCGTGCGCTGACGTGGAACAGCACACGTGTATTTTGCATTCTGCCTCTGTCGAGACTTTGCCATCGCAGCTGGGGTTCTATGCTGGGTCCTTGAATTCAGAAGCCGAACGCAGTGCGGCTGATCCACCGTAGGGGTGCTGCATTGTATATTGGCTCAGGTAAGGTGTCCGTTTGTCAGACAATTTACAGTCTTACCTAGCCGCAGTCCAGACCGCTTTTGTGGAATTAGTGGTTAGTGTAAGTGTAATGCACAAACAGGACATTATGTTGTTACCTGCGTGCGTAGAGAAAAAAAAGCAGCAAGGAAAAATGCAGCAACATGAAGTCGTTAACGCATAAATCATAACATACGAACAAATGACAATCTGTGAACTGCTTTACAGGTTTAAATATCATATTGAACTACAATGGCAGGGGGCAGACGTATCCATGAAAAAAATTGTTCCTAGAAATGAAATACTTTACTGAAATGCTTCATTTTGAGTTAACATTCTTTGGCAGTCTCCCAGTTAGCCTCGGCTTGTTTCTAATGATGGAACGAAATATCGCGGCCGTGCAAAAACTGTCGCAGTAGAGATTTTTATATTCTCTCTTTTGCTATCTCTTTAGTAGCCTATTACTGCATTTAGCGGTCCATGAAGGCACAACACGTGGTTATTTTGAGCCTCTTCGGCAAACAGCGAGCAGTCAGCTTTTAGCACTTTGAGCGGACCAACTAAGTTCAAAGCACACATGCCAGCTGAGAGCACTGCGGAGTTCATTGGGCTCTGCATCCGGTGCGCACGTTGTTTTTTTATGGTGCACCAGCTGTGGTTTCAGATAAAAATGGCGCACGATTTAGCGTGGTGAGACCAAATGCGTATTAGGTCCGCTAGCCCTGCGGCTGCGGTTCGGAACTCTGTTTTTAAGGTCAAAAGGGCTTCAAACAAAGATCGGCCAAGTCGCATTTATACTCCGCCATTAGAATACGACGTGATATTGCTAAAGGGTTAATGACCATTTATGCAGAATTACTAATTCTCTACTTTACATTCATAGATCGCTAGGAGCTCTGATTCCACTCATGGTACAGTGGTGCAGCGGTCAAGCGATGCGCCAATGCCCTGCGATGGCCGATGCTCCCAGCGGTGGGGCTTGTGAGGCCCAGTTTTCTATTCCTAAGGAACCTCAAGGTCAGAGACAGTGGCTTCATACAGACAAACATTGGCGAAATTTGAGATCGAGGGTTTTGTTGCTCATGAGCTAATAATTCTTCAGAATCTTACACGGTATAAGCGAAGGCACTTCTACCAGAAATAAGGCGTTATATGATTTCCTTCAGGCGTGATCTATGTCCACGCACTTAAACTACGCTCATAGTTGTCTCTATGTGATAAACGTCTGTACTTGCTTCAGCGATGCCGCAAAGAAAGTGAACTGCAGGCAGCCAGCGACCACGTGATGGTTACTTGCAACATAACGCGACCCTTCCGGCTTCCACCTATCACTAATGGTGCAGAAGAGATATCGTTGTGGCAGCCAGGATTTCGCGGTATCTCTCTAAAGACGCTAAGAATAGTTATTGGCATTTTGCATGGACGAAAGAGAAATAAATGAGCGTTTCAAATGAAAACCGATGCAATAATATGCTAGCAAAGGAAGTGAACAGGCAAAACAAAACGGTACAGGATCAAAGCAACGCAACTTCATTTCAACTACGGCTATAGCATGTTGTAGGAAAAATGGTTTTCGTTAACCTGTTTTTATTTCTTTGTTTTATTCCCTTGGCGCCCTGAAAACTTTAGAGGGCAAGTTGCACCACAGTAGTGGCACCACACCACCGACTTAGCTTCTAACATTGAGTGCAAAGAGGAAGCTGGCCTCATACTAAACATTACCTGCCTCAAGAAACAAAATAATCGCCTGTACACTAGGAAGAAAACAGCGCCAATATATTATGAACATGCCTCATTAAAACACTATCTTCTCAAATCACGAATGACATTTGGCTGGAAGGACTTGTTTTAGCAATGTTGGAGCTTTCAGCACGGATGGTAAACATTCTCTCGTACGGGTTTTCCGGCACTACGCTTTCTTAGTCGTTCTTCTATTACGCATTTAGATTGATGATTAAATATTTAAAAAACCTTTTCCTGCATTATCAGGTTTTGCGAATGCTCGTGTGACAGTTCAGCCTCTTATTGGTTCTACCACCGCTGTACATTCTACTGCACGCAGAGAACTTTATCATTCGTATAAAAAAATGAACACAAATATAAATCAACTGCTGGGCAACATCAACGTCATCCTCAAGTATAGTAGGCGTGATGTAAAAAGCATGATTTATTATCGACTTACCTGGAAGTGACTCGGCAACTTTCTGAGCTGCTTCAAGCTGATTGTCAGCGACGACCAGAGTTGCACCTTCGGCGGCGAGGACGCGGCAGACGGCTTCCCCAATACCGCTGGCACCACCCGTCACCAAGGCCAGCCGTCCGCGAAACGGCCCCTCCGAATCAGCCATCGTTCTCCGTCTAGTTTCAGTGCGCACTGAGCACCGCACAGTTCACTATGAGAGCCGCAGTGCCGGGCGCAGTAACTACTGCTCTGTTAGACAAAAATCGAGCATAAAATGTCGCGCACTCGTCGTGTACGTGGATCGTCGCAGCTGGCGCCGAGAGAACGCCGGCGTGGAAAAGAACAATACAACAAGAACAATAATGCAAGAGCGGCTAATTCTGACCCGGTGCAGGTTGTCCGATGCGAAGTTTGCTGGTGGAAAAGAACAATACAACTGTTTAATTACTCTCCAAGAAATAAACAGAGTACTCCCTGCTGAAAAAAAAAATACTGCTCCAGGACCCGACCAAATACACTTTGAAATGCTTGCCCATCTTTCTGAGCCTGCCGTAGGAGGACTTTTAAGAATCTTTAACACAGTTTGGATATCACTGAAAATACCTGAAACCTGGAAAAAAGCTCATATTGTACCATTTATTAAAGCCGGGACAGAACCAACCTCCCCCAGCAGTTATAAACCCATAGCCCTTGCCAGTTCATCCGCCAAATCCTTTGAAATTGTCCTGTATATAAGAGTACCTTTTGTCCCTCAATCCTGCAAACTTCTAGATATCCATCAATGCGGTTTTAAAAAGGAATGCTTCACAACATATCACCTAGACCGTCTTGAAAATACTTTCAGAGAAGCTTTTAGCCACAAACAGCACTGTCTTGCAGTCTTTTTCGGTTTAGAAAAAGCGGGTGATACAACCTGGAGGTTCGGGATTCTTCAGGACTTGGCTGAGCTCAGCATCTGTGGCAGAATGCTGAACGCCCTTAAAGATTTTTTGTCTAACCGCCCATTTAATGTCCGCATAGGCTCAACCTTCTCAAGGAATCTTTTTTCAAGAAAATGGAGTACCTCAAGGGTGTATTTTAAGCACAACTCTCTTTATTAAAAAAGATTTTTCTTAACAAAATAATACCGAGGTCTCTAAGGCACGTTCTTGTATTTTACGACGCCGGTAATGTTAGTATCAAAAAAGTTACATATGTTTACCTTTGTGGTAATGTGAGTTGCTACGACAACTGGGGTGCCGTGAAACGCTGATGCTACTCAGATAATTTAGAAACTCTGAGTGCGGGTTGGCTGTTGCGTTTGTGGCGCTACATTCGACTTGGCGCCACTGGGAAGCTTTAGTAGTGGTGTAGGAGAGGCGTGCGTCATGCAGGACCGCATCTCTCGCACGGTCGCTCATCTATTCGTATAACGTAGATGTGCTGCGTGACAAGCGCAACGACAGGACAAGGAGAGAGGATGGGAAGCTGTGAGGGTATGGAAGGGGGCTCCGGTATTAGTAGTAGCCGGGTGCAGTAAGGACTCATTGGGTTGTAAGAGGTTATAGGGGCCTACGGCGACAAGACTTCGGTGAACGCAACCCTTACAGCTGTCGCTGTAAAATGTCTACAGCACGCCGCTTAACCCTTCTCAATGTGCAGTCAGCAGGCGACATGCTTCACTGCAGCTCACGGGGATGCCATCTAATCATGTTTCTGGTTCTGATGATGTGACTATCATGAAGATATGGACGAGCAACTTGTTTTTTCACGAGTGTGGATATGTTATGGAGAGGTGTACTTGCTTTGACGGGATCGGCAGCCATACCGAACGATTGTGAGAAGATCTTTCTGACGGTGTTAAAGAGCAACACATTTACTTGTATCCTTGACAGTATGTTGCGAGGGTCATGGGTTTTCCTTTTTTTTTGCTACCTAACAGGCTGTCAAGGGGGGAGGGGGGTTGAGAGAGAAACGAGAGCCTGGCTCAAGCATTGTTGACGCTGCCTATAAGCCTGCAGTGCTTAAAAAATTTTGCTTGTATATGCCGAAACAATTATGTAACCAAAGGGGCAATGCTGTACGCACTGACAAGGTACGTACAAGATATGCAGGCGCCAACCTGAATATCGCAAGGACTGTTCTCTTCTATTCTGGTGGCTTTCTGTCCACCGACCATGTGGAGTAGCTGATCGCCGCTTAAATGTAGCGGTGTGTATTGTGCGAGACGACTATAATATTGCCGAACATGATTCAAATGTAATCTGTTGACGTTTTTACCAAATATGTAAATCATAATACTTTGAAATGGAAGTATGTAATACATTCCTGTTCCTTTCCATGTGTTGCTTCCGCACATGCTGTATTTTAGGCATCCAGTTATTTACGTGTCGTCATAATATCATAATGTAACCAATCTTTGTTGCCCATCGCCTGCGATGAAAACTTAAGAGCCCTATTGTCATACTCATTTCTTGGGTGTGAACATGAGTGCCATATTTGAGCAAAAATGTTCGGAGAAAATGAGCCACAATTCAGAATGTCACAATTTTTTCCCAAACTGTACTGTCTCTAGGCTAGAACTGTAGGTATCTGCAATAGAAGAATAACGCTGCTAGAGGGATCAGAAGGCAAGTGAGTTTTATAACAGCCCAGTCGTACATTCAGCGCGCTAGTCACAAAGTAGGAACATTTACATGTAAACTCCTCCAGTGACTTCCAGTGCTGCACCCGTGATGTAAGAACTAGCCGTTGGCGAGCACAGGAACTTGATGGCCTCGGCAATTTCCTGTGGCTTAGCGGTCCGTTTAAGCGGCGTCTCGGAGATAGCCATTGCTCTGATTTCGTTAGGTATAGCAGTGGTCATTGCAGTGTCCGCCCATCCTGGCAGCACTGTGTTGCATCGAATGCCGTGAGCAGCAAGTTCCTGCGCCGCCGACTTTGTTAGAGCCACAACGCCGGCCTTAGAAGCGGCGTAGGCAGCGGAGGCCCTAGTGCAGCGCCTGGCTGCAATGCTGGCTACGTTTACGATGGCAGCGCCTCCTTCGGGTAGCTTTTTGCCGGAACGCAGCATCTCACGGCTGGCTGCACGTGTCACCGCAAAGGTGCCCTGAAAGAGAAGAAAAAAGAATATGAAGAGGCGTAATATGATGAAACTCGACAAATATACGTTAGCATAGATGCTTTTCTGTTTCGCTTTTACATTTGCGCTTGTACAGTCGTCCACAGACCTGTATAGAACGCTCGAACCCCGTGCCGTCTGCGCTCCGCAGCGCGAAGGGTGTCGTCAAGCGGCAGCGCCTCTACCCAGGTGTGTGGACGCCTCTACAATGATGGGCTTCCCATAGCATCTTTGATGCCGACGTTGCTTTTTGATTCCGCTCCTGCTAGGCCTTCCGGCAGATGGTTGAGCATAAGTGGGTGGATCTTTTGGAGGGTGGAGTTGGCTGGGTGGAGGCTTTCGACGCAAAGATAGCGGCATTTTCTTTCAATGAGGACCATAGTGCAAAAGCGATGAGACACTCTGGGGTGCGCTGCCCACCCGTAGTTTTCGTCATCTAAACCTCCGCTAAATATATTAGCGCGCTCTTCACCATTTTCAAGTAGATATAGTCTCCAGCAGCAGTGTCCAGCCCAATAGCTAAGAGGAGAACTTATGGAGATAACCGAAGCTTTCTTTAAGTTAGAAATGACGCCCAATCCCACATTCTCAATTCGAAATTATTTGCAGAATTTTCTGCGCCCCAACTACCGCCATTCAACTCCTTGACGGCAAATTTTAATATCTTTTTTTCACACTAAAGCAACGCTGTGGTTTTTTGGGAGCTGCCGTTGTGTAGGACTTCGAAGAGATGTAAACCAGCTGGGGCTTGTTTAGATGTTAAACCGGATCTTAGTATACGGTTGTTTTTGCATTGCGCGCTTCACTGTGCGAGGAGCCTAATCACAGTGATAGTTTCTTCTGATAAACTCTATTTTTTAAATTTATTCCGTTACTATTAGGGTTGTTGAGGCGTTACGATAGGAGTGGTAAGTAATTAATCAAAATAAATTACAAAAGTAGAGACATTAACCTAGATGACGAAAAAACGCAGATTTGAATGCTTCTATTTCTGAGATGAAGACGATGCAGGCGGGCAGGTGATTCCAGTCTGAGCTAGTCTTGGGCAGGAAAGAAGGAAATTAGTGGTTGGTTCTGCAACTTGGAACACTCACTTTGAATCGATGATCAATACGGGATGATACATAACTTGGAGCAGTGAAAATACTTTGTTTCAACGATTCATTTGTGTAATATATTGTGCGGAAAGTGAAAAGTCTAGGAAGATGACGCCGCAGTGAAAGATCTGGAAGGTCTAGAGGTCGCGTCATGAATGTGATGCTAGACGAACGCGATTAGTTAGTCAAGATAAAACGGGCTAAATGGTTCTGAACAGATTCTAAAGCATTAATTAGTGACTTGACGTTAGGGTCGCATATGGAAGACGCATATTCTATTTTATATCGGACGACCGTTTTGTACAGAAGTAGTTTTAAACTAACCGGAGCAAGTGAAAAGTTACGGAGAAGGAAACCAAGCATGCGATCACCATTGTTAGTTATGCGTTCGATATGCGTTATCCATGAGAGGTCATTGGCAGTGTATACTCCCAGATACTTATATGCAGAAAAGAAAGCCAAGAGAGAGCCATTTAGAATATGTGAATGTGGTTTAGGTTTGTAAGGTATTCGTGTTACTTTCATTGCTTTACATTTAGATACATTAAGTTTCATTAGCCATTTGTCGCAGAGACCAGAAATGTTATTAATGTCACATTGAAGAACTAAGGTATCACATGGGTTGGAAATTTTTCTGTACATTACACAGTCGTCAGCCAACAGCCTGATAAATGATTTTATGACATCAGGAAGATCAGGAATACAGAATAGGAAAAAGAGAAGTCCTAGAACAGATCCTTGAGGAACGCCCGATGTTACTGAAGAAAAATCAGAATCGTGGTCATTAACTGTTACATACTGAGTACTACCGGCCATAACACACTCAATCCATTTTAATACCTCACCAAATATGTTTAATTTGCCAAGATTAAGAAGTAGAAGAGGATGAGACACGGTGTCGAATGCTTTAGCAGAGTCAATGAATATGTAATCAACAATCGGAGAGCTATCCAAACCTGCAAGAAGGTCATTAGTAAATGTATTATTGTTGTAAATGTATTAGTATTATATTAGTATTAGTATCTAGATTGGATAAAAAATTTTTCTGCTCAGAATCTCTCTCAAGCTTAAGCAAAAGTTTAAGTTGAGCCTATGTCTGAGGCGGTGAAGAATAGTTATACTTGTTAAAAAAGCTATTTTGCTGTAAGGTATAACTCTATCGTGGGCAAGTGTATGACGGCAAATTTCTGACTTTCGGAATTGAGAGTTCAAGCTTCGTTAGCAGCAGCGCTTCTTTGTGCTCTAAATTTGTAAATTATTTAGAACGTTTTCAACGAGCCAAGTTACAGTTATTATAATGGCTAATGGCTATTGCATAATAATGGCCAATGATGTGATGGTTTTCCATGCCAAAAGAACATCATGGGATTCGAGGCGGTGTTCATTGAAAGGCTTCCGATTGATTTCCATCACCAGGGTCTCTTAAAACGAAGTGAAATCAGGGAGCAAGGATTATTTTCAGTTCATCCTTGAAGAGATGAAGAGGACATTCATATTACTATGAATTACACCGGACGGAATGTCTCTAGACTGCCGTCTTACCTTTAGGTTGACCCTGATGACGTCATCGAAAAGTTCCTCGGTGCACTCGACGAGAGGCGCTCTGCGCAGGATTCCAGCGCAGTTCACAACTATGCTGAGCGGTTGGGAGAACACGGCGTTGATGTCGTGGAAAAGTTTCTCCACGGACGACGAGTCGCCAACGTCCACGTGCATGGCACAGTGCTTTGCCTCGCCTGCAAAGGATTGATCCATGGCGTCACCTTTGCTCACTGCTTTGTTAATTCCGACCAAGAGCAGACAGGCAAGGGAAAGCGTTAAAACAGCGTGGATTTACTGCATCTCTGAAATTATAATCTTATTATTGGCTGCTGTAAATGAACCAGAGGGCGCCCATTCATGGCTGCAAAAATCAAAAACAATAAAAACATGTAGAAAAGCCGGGCTTTTTTGCCTAATTAGCGCAACATGAAAAGCGTTCACATCCGCTGTTATCCGGTCATCGCACCCCATCCGCTGTTTTTTTCTCTGGCTCTTTTTTTTTTCATTAATATTGCTCTGAGCACTACCGTTTCGTTAATAACATGCTTAAACTGCCGAGAGGAGGTGGAACCGCGCTGAAGCGTTCCATAAAGGTGGCGCATTTGAAATTATCGGGATATGAAGCCCGTGGATTTATTTATTTATTTATTTATTACATACTGCAGACCCTTGGGTCCAAGCAGAGGAGTATTAGAATATACACAAATAATAATGAACAAAACAGGAACACAAAAGTACAAATTTATACAATTTTTAGTCACACTCTAGTCAGTACACCATCGTTCCAGTCCGGTATTGTCCGAGGAACAAAGGAAAATTCAAACGTATCAGTTCGAGCATTATAGGATGTGAGTGAGTCAGGATGATGATGTCTGGTGTGACGCGTTAATGCAGGCGTTATATACGGCGATTTATTCATTTCAAGCTTGTTGTTAAGATGGAGGGAAAGGAATTCAAGTCTCAACTGCTTTAGACGTAATTAAAGGGTAGGTATACACAATTGTCTGCCATAATTTTAGAGGGAGAGTGAAGCCGTGTGAATTGAATAAATATAAACCCAACTTCCTCTCTTTGAATTCTTTCAAGGTGACTGATATTTGACTTAGTGTGAGGATACCATGAAATACATGCATACTCGAGTAAGTAACAGAGTAATTTCAAATTAGTAGGGGCATTTTCTATTTTGTGTCTCTAAAAGCACAGTTTGCGGAGAGCAGACAAATATCATATTAATATCTGTATTGCACGACAATGTTAGTGTCGAGGTAGCACCCAAATATTTGTTGTTGATAGCTTCGCGTAGGGGAGTAGAGCCTAAAGTATAAGAAAAAATAAGTGGAGTTTTTTTTACGAGTGACACGAAGACATACTGATTTTTTATGAAAGAATAGACGCAAGTTAATATGCTTCCCATTTGTTTCCTCGCTCATTTCCATATCCTTTGAGTACAATTTTCGGAAGATTTTCACATAATCGGCATGCCATCACACGAACTCCGTATGAATTATTTACCATATGACTGCCCATAAAATTAATTCATACAGTCTCCTTCCCAATAGTTTCCGGGTGAGCCATACGGAAAAGATACGAAATTACTGAACAGCTAATATGGAGCGCTTAACTAAGGAAACGAAGTAGCAGCAAGTGCGGCGGAAAGTGCTACAAGCAACATTAAAGTGCCACCGAACTAAGAGCTCGCGCACGGCAGAAAAACACAGCTATAAAAAGTTTTTATAGAGCCATCTTCAGCGTTCTTGAAGAAAAAGTTCAACACGAATGAAAGCTAGAATACTGACCTCCCAGAGAGACTGCCACTTTCTGGGCTGCTTCCACATGCTTGTCTGCGACAACCACGGTGACACCCTCGGCAGCCAATGTGCGGCAGACGGCCTCACCGATCCCGCTGGCGCCGCCCGTCACTAGTGCGAGCTGCCCGTGAAGAGACATCTCCTTCCACTGAGCCCTCGACCGATAACTGCAGCGGTACTCCTGTGCCGTTCTGTTTTTCGTGCGCTATCACCGAGGGTAATAGAGTAATATACAGTACACTGGATAAGAGAGAACAGTCCCGTAGGCCCCTGCGGCCGACTTTTGCTCTCGGCGCACCTAGCGGAGGCGAGGAAGAGCACCAGCCCTAGAGACAGTCGCCACTCGTCGCAAGTCTCGGAGGCCACAATTTCGCTTTCGATGTCCGCAGCCGCTCCTTTTTCTTTTTCTTTTTTTTTACAAGAAAATATATCTCGCGAATGCGTGGAACGCCGTGTTCAGCCACGAAAGGTCCCGGGTGTCCACTCTAAGCGTTTATGTTAATCTATGCTAGGGTAATTTCTTTCCCGCAATCGGGTCAGATAGCACACGTGCACACTCTTCTTGCTCCGCGGCACTGTGGCTTTGATTAAATTAGAAGATGACTACTTCAGGGTTAGTCTGCTAATATTAAAGTGCGCTAACGAAGTTTATTTTCACAAGAAGGCTGCTACGAATAGATTACCTTGGCTAGGCGAAAGATTCCTCTATCCTGTACCGTCATGTTTGTGGCGATCTAAGTGGCCGTCACGCCAGCAATAATTCGTTGGTCCATTTTAACCGGAAATAACTTTATTACCTTCAAATACCGCTAGACTGCAGACCTTCTCGCTTCCAATGCCAACCGGTGTCGACCGCTGTGTTAGAGAGGGCGCGATAGTGGCAACGCGCATGCACTTACTGCTTTAGAATAACTGCATTTAAGGAAAAAGAAGACAGCAAACCAGTGTGGCCATGAAGATTTCTCATTGATGAACGACCTTCATTCAGTTACAAATGGTCAAAATTTTTACACCTTTTTGCAGCATAAGCATGCTATCGTCGCTTACCTTTCAGGAAGGTGTGGTGTCCAGCGGTACGAATACATACGAACGTACTCAACATGTGGTATAAGGTAGCGTGATAAACGACGACACCGTAGCCGCTGTGTATGCGCCTTGGGTCAGAACAAAACTGTGGATAATGTAGTCAGATCTCAGCTATGTCATGACATGGTCAGTATCTAAACACGCGCTGGGGAACCTAAGGGTCCGGTGTATCATTTTTAGTTGTGAACAGTGTGTGCCTTTCTTTGTGACCGTAGTCTATATCTATGTTCCTTGCTCCAAGGAGAAAGAAGCGTAAGGTAGAAGAAATAATGAACGATGAATTAGACTGTTTAAATGTCACGACGTCATTGAGACAAGCCCCACATAGTTGCAAGGGAGGGGTGGTATATATTTCGACGAACTCGACGAAGGGGCCTTCGAATGAGCATGACTGCTTCCTTCGCAACAGAATACCGAATGATAAAAGAAACAGGGGACTATTCGGTTCTTAGCTATAATTATTTGTTTGGAAGGACAAGACGGAGTCGAAAGTTCTACAAAAAATGAGTTGTTTATACAATAAGCAGAACTATCATACACCTCCGTCAAGCCCGTATACAACGCTGGTTGCATACAAATGCAACAATGCACAGGGAGACCTCCTGAACCTCTTTTTTCGGTTGGAAGTGGGTCGCATTTGACACGACTGAGTGGCTCTCACCAAAATAATGTCCGCAAGCTGACGACACGAAATGTATTCAACTAATAATGAACAAAAAGTCTGAACTCGCACGAGCTGTTTTTGTTCTAAGCGGAGTGATGAGGACGTGAGCCGTCATGTGATTGCCGCTTTGCGCGTGTTGGTCAGCTATAGGCAGGGTTTGCGCGCGCATAGCCTTGATGATATACAGTTGAATCCCGGCACAACGAATGCCGCTGCAACGAAATTTTCGCCACAACGAAGTATTTTTCATTCTGCGCGAAATCCCCATAGGAGTTATTGTATAAAAATTCCTCGAAAACGAATTACTTTGTAAGAACACATGCGCTTCTACGAATTTTTCGCGAGCCTCCACCGGTCAGTGGCCCGCCTTTCTTCAAGTGTTGGGTGCTGTACGAGATTATTGCCTGGTAAAGAAGTGGCTTGGAGCAGCTAAATAATGCACGGAATGTATGTTTTGTTACATTTTCATGTATTTATTAAAAAATTTGGTTTGGAGTCGTTTATTTGTCATAGGGAAGCAGCGATGGGACTTGTTGGCGCCGTGCGAAGGCCGCCGACCGTACGAGGGCCAAAGACGAATCCAAATCCAGTCGCCAGCCTCCCCTCCCCGCCTTCTCCGCAGCCCTTGCCGCCATTTTCTCGTGTGTCGGTGTGTGTTGATCGTCAATCTCTCGCTGCAGTCTGATCTCGTCGATCGCCTCTGCCATGTCGCCGCCAACGAAAAAGCGAAAGTTTATTTCGCTAGAAGAAAAGGATAGAATTATCGCCGAAGTGGAAAGCGAGAAGAAGGCAATTATTGCCGCAGATTTTGGCATCGCGCCGAATTCGCTATCGACGATTTTGAAGATTAAGGACAGCATTAGGAAGGCACTTCATCGGGCACTTCAGCGCAGCACAAGAAATTGACGCAACTAACGTATCAAGAGCTTTACAAGGCTGTCTATGCTTGGTTCGTCGATACGCGAGCAACAAGCATGCCCCAGGGCGGTAAAATTGTACAGCAGAAGGCCCTAAATTATGCTTGTTTGCTAGGGCTGAATGACTTTAAGGCAAGCATAGGATGGCGGAATCGCTTTAAAGAAATGCATAACATCGTCGGCAAGGTTTTGTGCGGTGAATCGGCATCTGCGGACGTTGAAGGCGCATCAGCATGGGCGGCGGATAACATGACTGACATAGTGAGCAGTTACGCTCCATCTGATATTTATAACGCAAACGAGACGTTCATATTCTATGAGATGCTACCAGCCAAGACGCTTGATTTTAATGGGCAGCGTTGCCACGGCGGCAAATATAGCAAGAAACGAGTGATTGTGCTGTTGTGCACAAATGTGGATGGGTCTGACAAATGCCTCCCGTTAGTTATTGGCGAAAGCGCAAAACCGCGCTGCTTCAAGGGGAACAGGAGCCTACCTGTCAAGTACGTGGCAAACAGCCGGTCGTGGATGACCCGTGCCATTTTTGCTGACTGGGTGGTGGCACTTGACCGCGACATGAGCACACAAAATCGAAAGGTTTGTTTGCTCTTGGACAATTGTTCAGCGCACCGCATTGACGACGTCAAGCTGTCAAGTGTGGAGCTTAAGTTCTTCCCGCCGAACTGTACCTCAGTCATTAAACCCAAGGCATCATCCGGAGCATGAAGTCTTCTACCGGGAGAGGTTGGTTCAGCGGCTTCTCCTGAACACCGACACTGGTAGGGAGACGAAAGTAGATCTTCTCATGGCTTTAGAAGCGATGGCTGTGGCATGGAGAGCAACACGGTGCAGCGTGATCCGCAACTGCTCCAAGCACGCCGGGTTTGTCGACAGCAAGGCGACCAGCACGACTGTAGCCGCGGAAAGTGTACCATCGTCATCGACTCCGGGGATTGACGTTACTTGGAAATTGCTCCAGGAAGCTGGAAACGTCCCTGCTGACATAGCGCTGGACGATTTCCTCGACGCTGACGTGACTGTCCACGAGGAACGAAGCGATGAAGACATTCTCAAAAGTGTTCGCGAGCCGGAAGAGCCGTCCGATCATGGAGACGACTCCGCTCAAGATTTACCTGCCCCGGCACCCTCATCGCAGGTACTGGATGCCTTCGACGTTATTAGAAAATTCCTTGGCACACACGATGACGACGTTGCGATGTCGCTGTTAACAGAGTGCGAGAGTTGCGTGTCGCCGCTGCTGGCAGTGAAACGCAAGCAGGCCAAACTCACAGATTTCTGGCAATAAAACTGTGTTTTGCTGGAGTTATTGCCTTGCATTTTTGGTTAATTTCTCGTCAGCGAAATTTCGCGACAACGAAATTTCTCGCGCGTCCCGTCGATTTCATTGTTGCGTGATTCAACTGTAGATACTTCCTGATCGTCCTTTCTGCTAGAAAGGCGCCATTTGTCCGCCAAATAGAGTTAAAGGTCCATAAATATCGCGGCGCTTTTAAATACTAAGGAAGAGAAGAAGGGTATGAAGAAAGAAATGGCGCTTTCTGTCTCACTTTAGACAGATACGTCCAGAAAAAAAAAAAGATATGCGCCGTGACACTCTTTCGGTTCTTTACTTTATAAGGCTTATGCAAGATCGTTACCAGAATTCAGTTCTGTTCTCTTCTGCAGTTATCAGGGATATCAGCTTCAGCCTTTCTTTCTCTTGGAGAGACGCGCTCTGCATCTTTGCCTTGGTTGTCGAAACCACTTGCGAATGCTGTACTCAAATTTGGAGCGCGTATACCGAACTCAGACTCACTCTTACAGCTTTTGACCATGCGTACTTTTTACGTGCATTTGAGCCCATTCGTGGCGTGGTTACTCACGATTGTTCATCTAACTAACATCTGTTTCTCAGTGCTGAATGACCGAGATACACGCTTCAGATTGTATTTACAGAGTTCCTGCTCTTGAAAACTGCAGTATTCCTTAGTTACAACCTATTAACTATGAATGGGCTAATGCTCACGTTCGCTTTGACCATACTTTTCCAACGAATGCGAAAATTGGCCTCCTAGTGGGTTAACTGACCTCATAGACGAATATTTAGCTTTTAAATTTTCCACGCCATGTAATTCTTAACGCTGATGCACCTCAATACAGCAAAAAGCTAGCGATAGACATTTATAAATTGCTTATACGCCATTATACACCAATGTCCGTGGCAGGTTTAGTTGGCATTGGTTTGGCCCTGCACTGGAATGCTTGTGAGCACATCACAGCTCGAGGAATGGCCTTCTGAGCAGGTCGTTGGAGTGCTCTGTGTTTGCGACTGAAAGACATAAGCTACGTTGTGCTCTGGACCACCTCGATCCTCGCTCTTTAAGAGAGGATAGGATCCTGGGACCTTGGCCACAGCATTTGACTGTCCTAAAGACCTACAGGGCATAATTTTGACCTCTGAGAACAAATGGCTTGAAGGGCCAATTGTGATTGTGCCCCTCGCCCCTTCTCTTTCCCTTCTCAATCCCCTAGAACCTCTTCCCCAGTGTAGGGTACACAACCAGAACACTCTTCTGGTTAAGATCCCTACCTTCCCTGTTCCTCTTTATCTCTCTGTTTATAAGTACAGAAGTGGGATTTCAATAGGTACAGGGTGTAAAGGCGTTTATTAAAACGTGGCGGCTGGTTGTTTAGGAAACTAAGTCTTTGATGAGCCTGTGGCACCGTTCATAACAAACATTATCCTGTTGACAGTGGCTCGTTGCGAACGGCACCATCTTCACTGTATGAGCAATGATCATCTCCTTGCTACAGCGGAATACCAGCATTTAAAATTCCCATGGTATGTTCTTTCATTCATTTCATGTAACTTTGAAGTACGCACGACGCTTTTGCGCTGTAGTATGCCACCTCTAAATATTTTCTTAACTCGTTCAGTACTCAAGCCTTCGAACATTTGAGAGTCATCGGGGAGGTTAAATCGCCAAGTCTCCATATTCTTGCCTTCCGGTGGTTTGCACGTCAAATAAGTAATTTAGATCTTCCCCTCGTTCGATTAGGGATTTCCCTAGTTCTTCCAGTTCTTCTCTCATGCGATGCAAACATCAGGTATGTCCGAAAATCAGTGTGCGAGTTCTTTCATAGATATATGATTGCAACGGAGAGATTCCTTTGATAACCTCTAAATTTTTTCAAAACTATCTTTTTCTTTCTTCGGTTCTGACTAGTAGGAATCATCACTCTCCTATAATATTATTACACTCCATCCGAGCTTTCTCAGCCGACTAACCACTGCCATTAGGTCTTTGTGAGCACCGGAATTCCGTCCATTGTTTGGGTCTGCACCAAACATAGGCCTATCTCTCGCCTCGGGTTTGTGCCATTTCAGCAACAACATTGAAATTTTGGGGAAAGCAAAGCACAGTGATTGTCTCGGTGGACACCTCAAGCACGCCGTGACGTTAGAGTGCAGGAAAGAGGGTAAAAATGAAAAATAGGTACCATAGTGGATTGCTGCGGGTACTTAGAACCACCTGGGGATTTCTAACGTGCCCTCACTTCGCACAACCGACGGGTGACTTTTGAGTCTCGGCTATATTGAAACGCTACGTGATCATGCTCAAGAGCCGAACGTCTTAACCACGTAGACACAGCAGTGGGTAGAAAAAGAAGACAGACACATGTAGTGAGTTAATGGATGGATGAAGGGTATGCGAAAATGAGAAAGAGAAGTGAAGAGACATTTTACACTTGCTCTGGACAGAATGTGCGGGTCAAGCACACTCGCGCTCGCGACCATGATTAGGCAACTCACCAAAGGCCGTAGCTTTCAGTACTCGCTCCTACACTAGTTTTGTAATAGTCTTGCCGGGGTATAAGCCTCATAATGATGCAATAGTGCTCGATGCTATAGAGTATTCAATGCCTCTATGCACAAGAACTCACAATAGCGCTCTGTCGCCTAGTTGAGTTGTGTTGTGGCGTTGTATGCTACAGGTGGGATTAGCCTTGCTTATTCTGCGGGCAATTGCTCCACCATCAGTCACCTAATCGTGCTTCTTCCAACGACGTCATCATAGCTATGAGGATGATGAACTTGAAGATATAGAGAAGCGGCGTGGTGTAATGCGCAGTATACATAGGTAAATTATACAGCTCTACTGAACGTCTTTCAGAATGTGCTGCTTACGCACCCAAAGACCAGCACAATTGACATTCAGCATTGACTATTTTGCTTTGCCTTTTATCATCTGTTTCAATGTCCTAGCGGGCGCGATGTCTCAGTAGTTATGATGCGTGGCTTCTGACTCGAAAGACGCGGGTTCCATCCCGGCAGCGGCGGTCGCATTTTCACGGAAGCGAAATGCTGGAGGCCAGTGTGCTGTACGATGTCAGTGCACGTTAAAGAACTCCAGGTGGCGGTCGAAATTATCCGCAGTCCTCCACTACGGCTTCCCTCACAACCTGTGTCGCTTTGGGACGATAAACCCCATGAAACCAAAACCAAACCCATGTCTCTGGGCTTTATTCCCTTTGCCAATTTATTGGCAATACTCCTTCTCGACAGTACGGGACAGTATAGCTCAAGCATGATGGCGGTACTCATAAGCATGTCGCGCCTAAATTTGCTTTCTTGTGCCATGAGTGCAGATGTAAACCAGGGAAGTGAAGTAAGTACTGACTAACTTCATACATCACTCAGTGTAATCTTCCACTCTATATTGTTTTGTAGTACCTCTGCGCTGTGGAGGACCTTGTGTTCGATAAAATAGAGGCTTGTTTTCTATTATTGATATAGTGATGTGTTCATATATGTAATCCAAGTGCGTTCACTTTGTGCTTGAAATGTGCAAAGGCAAACTTTGATCGTTTCATGCCCATATACTCAAAGGCGTTAACGTCCAGGTTTCACTGCGAGCATTTCTGTCATATGTTGAAGAACATGGTCGCTTGTAGCCGAAGCAAGCCAATCCATCTAGTTGCTCGTCGCCATTAAATACGTATTCTTCTAACCCGCTGAGCACAGAAAGGAAGTAGAAACGTATATTTTTTTTCTTATTTATTACAATACATGTAAGCCCTATTACCAGAATTACCAGTCCCATTAGTGCAACACTTCAAATATGCCCATCCTCTAATATATCCCCGAGGTTTTCTGAATAGCTATGCGGAGATAAGCAAGTACCTGCCAAAAAAAAAATTAAAACCAGGAAATGGTATTTTCACAATGTACCACTCCCAAGGAAGGAGAGGTCACATGCAAAAACCTCCGGTGATTTCCAATGCGGCGCCCGTGATGTACGAGCTGGCTTCAGGAGAGCACAGAAACTTGATGGCCTCGGCAATTTCCTGCGGCTTGGCTGACCTTCTAAGCGGCGTTACGGGCATAACCATATCCTTGTGACATGGAGGTAAAACGGCTGTCATTACCGTGTCTACCCACCCCGGCAGCACCACGTTGCACCGAATACCGTGAGCGGCAAATTCCTTCGCAGCACACTTCGTTAGGGCCACAACCCCTGCCTTTGAGGCGGCGTACGCGGCGCTGCTCCTAAAGCACGCCTTCGCCGCAATGCTGGCAATGTTCACGATAGCAGCGCCTCCTTCGGGCAAATTTTTTCCCGAGCGCAACATCTCCCGGCTCGCTGCTCGTGTCACAGCGAACGTGCCCTGAGAGAATAGGAAAAAAAATCCATCATAAACAGCGATATCTCGCAGTCACAAAAATCCAAGAAGCAACGGCTATAAAAGCGGCTAATTCCGAATACGCGCGGTCATAGGCTGCTGTCAAGTGTAGCACTAAATTGTCCACTAAGAGAGATTTACTCGGTACCTAAGGCTCAAACAACGTTAACATATAATAACAGCAGCAGACGCAGCAGCCTGACTACGCCCACTGCACGACAAAGGACTTTACCATTTGTCTCAATTAACCGTGTCCTGTGCCAGCAGCTGCGGGTGCCCTATTACCGCAAGCTTGCCTTCTTATAGAACCTAGTTCGTTACCCTTAAAATCTCTGGATTTCTTGCATTCGCAATACATGCCCTGGCCACACCCATACCTTAATGATTTTGACTAGAATATCACAAACTACATTTTGTTCCTTTACCGACATTGCTCTCTTCCTTTCTCTTAACGTTACGCTTTGCATTTTTCTTTCCATGGCTCTTTTCGTGGTCTTCAATTTAAGATGAACCCTTTTCGTAGGCGTCCAAGATCCTTCCACATAAGCAAGGTCTGGTGAGATACTGTTGTTACATACTATTTTCTTGACGGAAACTGGTAAAGAGCCATTCCTGATATGAGAGTACCTGTTAAATGCGCTCTGCCCGATGCTTCTAGCTATTTCACTCTCGCGGTCCAGATCTGCTGTCTCTGCCTGCCTTAACTAGATCTTTACCACTTGCAGCTCCTCATCATCTACCGCAATCTGCTGTTGCTTTGCGAGACAGTTGAACATTATTTTATTTGTCTGAATACTGATTTTTGTAGCCACCGTTCTGCTTTGCCTGTTTAGGTCATTGATGCCTTTTCAGGTAATTGACAAATTCACGCCCTCAGTGACTAGGCAAGGCAATGTCAGCAGCGAATCACAGATTACTAAGGTACACTCCACTCACTATTACGCCCAACTGTTCTCAATCAAGATCTCCGAACATTTCCAATAAGCAAGCGGTGAATAGCACTATAATTGCAAATTGTACGACTTCAATTAAGCACCATCGTTTTTCCACGCTGCGGCACAGCGCTAATTACCTCAGAGGAACAGCACTCGGCTGGAACGAAGAATGTGGGTGCAACCCTGCTGAAAACAAACTCACGCGGCTAAGAGTACGGTAACCCTGTATTAATTTAAAGCATCTTCAAATCACGGGCCAGTGTGTGGCGGCTGTGTGTGACTATCTTAATGGAGAGCTCAAGTTCCATATAAGCAGTAGCGCTTCTTTGGAACCAATATTTGGAAATTATTTCGAACATTTTCAGCGAGTCAAGTTACATTTTCAAAATTTGTGAAGGCTAATAGACAATAAGTCACACACGCCAAAGCAACACTGTGGGATACGAGGCATTAGAGATTTTCAGGGTTCCGGAGACTTACTCACGTAGACGTATACCTGTTTACGAGACGTCGGCTGTGCACGTGCAGCGGGTGTCCAGTAAATCGGTATGCGTCTACGTGAGTGTGCCTCCGCTACCCTGAAAATCTCTTATGTTCATTGAAAAGGTGCCATGATTTCGGCCGCCAGAGTTTTTTAAACGAACAGCGAAGTTAGAATGCATGATTGTCTTTGCAGTTAATCCTTCATGAGGTCAGGTAGGCATTCACGACTTAGTGTAAATGCTGTTGGACCAAATGTCTCCATATTGCCGTCTTACCTTTAAGTTGACTCTTATGACGTCATCGAAAAGCTCGTAGGTACACTCGGGAAGGGGTGCTGTACGAAGGATGCCGGCGCAGTTGACAACTATGCTGAGCGGCTGCGGGAACACGGTGCTGATATCGTGGAAAAGTTTCTCCACGGACAACGAATCGCCGACGTCCAAGTGCATAGCGCAGTGCTTTGCCTCTCCTACGCAGAGATAACCGAGAGTTACCTCCGACGCGACATATTAGTTAACGTGCTTCAGGCTTACATTTATATTTGAATTTGAAAACAGCAAATAATGCTGCCTCTTTGGTTGGACACGCGGGTGACATGAGTTAGAGAACTTTTCAATACAACAATGTCAAGTAACATGGTAAGGCATGTCATAAATTATAAGCGCAAAACCAGACGAGGACGGTGAACGAAAACGAGAGACACACGAGCGCGAACTTTCAACAATTTATTACCAACCGCAAAGCAGCATATAAAGATTATCGTGGCCAGTCATGACACATGCGCAGTCTGCAACCCAGTCAATGACGACTCAGGTATTGTAATTCCTTGGGAGGTAAAGCATTGGACGGCTTGGACACGTAGTTTTATTCTAAACTATCTATGATCTCTGCCTCGATAATTTCACGCGTTAGTTGGCAGGCACTTCTGATGACAATGGTACATTCTTTGTATAAAGGTATGCAGCTAGATTTCGCACAGGGTTCTGCACTCTGGCCTGAACTGAGTACATCACTGGTGCCATCACTTGATTCACGCTTTCTACGGTGCGCTCCCAGGAACCCTCCGCACTTTTCCTTCACGCTTCTACAATGATCACAGATGCGGTCGTTAACACACCTCCCTCTTTGTCCTAGATATATCTTACCACATGAAATCGGTAGATAATACACTATCGATTCCGCACATCTGTCAAACTCGTCCCTGTGCTAAGGCAGTTCGTTCTGAAATTAATGAATCGCCAATGAGGGCAGAAAATCACATAAGTTATTGCATGATTGAAAAGTCTATGGAAAAAAAAACACAACCACAAACTGTCTATCGATTGAAAGAAAGGAACTCTTTCTAATGGGTAAGCCCGCAGGATACGTAACTTATGGAGTAGGGTTTATGTAGGTAGCGAGGCAGGCACTTGATTGTTAGTCGAGTCGTGTAGCAGTTTGTGCAGTATGATTAGGGATCATAATAGCATCGATATGGCAATGGCTACAGTGGTAAAGCGCGAGCACGGAATGAAGGTGAAAATCTCTGGTTGCAAGGACTGCTTATGTTTATAACAGCTATTCTTTGAACAGATTTTAATTTGGAGATGTCGGTCGTGGAGCGCGGTCACCACACGACAGAGGCCAACTCGAGAACTGGTTAATTTATTTAATTATTCATTTACTGAGTATTTAGCGGTTCATAGAAAATTCACTTGCACTGCATGCTGCAATTTTTTAAAGTACGTTCTTGAAATTTTATACGATATGCGAACATTACCCTTGAAAGTAGCGCTAAGGTATTTGAAATTGTTTTCAGGTGCTAGACTGTATGCATTACGAATTTAAACTTCATTCTGACCAGGAAACGACAACTGTAATGTTTGCAAGCATCGTAATGAAAAACTTATGAACTGACTTATTCCATACATACATGTTGTTACCCATAAAATCACGGTTTCGAAGAGTTTTTTACATGTTTGAGCATCGAACCACGCTTAAAGTATACTTGGATATGCCTAAAATTTGGTGACCAAACTGGGGTAACTGATGGGTTTAAATTATTACTGAAACACCAAGAAAATGAAAGTTGGCGATGTAGAAACGGCGTTTAGACGTCCCGTAAATGGGCAGTCTAACCGACTCATCACTCGAGTGTTCTAAGTAATCCCATCCTCTTTGCACACGACTCTATCTGGCGCTCCGAGGTCCTCATTGTTTACGAGGGTGTTGTGCGGGCTAGTTGGTATAACATTGCTGAATATGACAGGAGATTACTGCCTAATCTTAACAACTACGGGGCCGTCACGATAATGCGGTACGTGGAACTGGTCCTATTCAAACCGAACGCCGCCAACAAGCTCGCAACACCGGAAGGCATCATAGGCCTCTCTAAATCGAAACTGCAAGGTCTCACTTTAACTTCACGATTTCCGGCAAACAATGAACTCAGGTTCCTTGATATGATCCTTAAAATCACTCCAGATCACATCTGCTGGAGATACGCGCCACGCTCAATGAAGAGCCTTCCGCCCTTTTCGTCAGCACACTGGAAACTTGAGAAGTGCAGCATTGCCACATCAGCGCTGAGTAACGCACTGCAAAGATCTTGCTTTCACTGCATCCCAACCAGTTTCCAGGCGCAAGTCGGACGGTTGGCAGACGCGGGGTTCCCACTCTCGCTCCTTGCTAGCTTGGCAGAAAAACTACTTCGACAGCTTCGCCATTCTCATCGCGCCAACAGCGGCCCGGACCGGTCAAGAACAGCGGTAATTCCCTATGTACACGAAGCAAGCCACAGACTCAAGAAAAAAGCCGGGAAGCACGGAATACGCTTGGCTTTTTCGGCGCCCAGCAAACTATGAGGCCTATCCAGACGAGTTAACCAAGAAGATCTGCCGAAAAGCGCGTGCAAGATTAAGCACAGGACGCCATTTTTAAAACATTGTGTAACCTCCGCTGTGTACGAGATACCGCTATAGTGTGATGCGTCTTACATTGGACAAACATGAAGATGTATCATTGAGTGTCTGATGGAACACTCGACTTCACTCAAGACCCGCACAGGCAGCAACTTGCCCATTCACTGCAAGAAATGCTCTTGCGTGCCGTCAGCCCTGGACGAGACAAAGATCCTGAAAAGATACCACGAAAAGAGCACACGTGAAATACATGAAGCTTACTTAATTCAAAACCGGAACGACACGTGTGTCAGCAGTCCATCCATCAGCCTGATGTCTAAGGAGACTGCCTATCGAGACAAGTGGTTTTATCTCGCTTTTTAAGTTCTTAACTATTTTACACAAAGTGTTAGGCACGTTCCCGTTTTTTACCTGACCGCATGCCCATCATCCATCCTTCACCTGCATCTTGTTGTTTTCTTTCTCTCATGTCACCCTTCCCGCAGGCATCGTTTCTTGTTCAAACTTTTGTAGCTTTTAAGATTTTATCGCTTTTATCCGGCCCTTAACACCGCCCCTGACGTTGACTGAGCTGACAGCTTGCCGCGAGACTACTTATATGTGTGTGCACCTTTCGATTAAACATCAGTGGGAAGTCAGCGCCTGTGTTGTGCGTTCCTCTCTTCCTCCTGTGTTCGCGCTGTTCCCTTTTCAGCAATTTCTTCATTGTTCTGCAGGTCAACACGTCGCGCGGTGAGTTCGCAATCTCGGCGCCAGTCACATCCGGTGCGATGTCGCCGCCGTGCATCTAGTGCGGGTTGGGGCAGCTGCAGCAAAATGCAGGCTGCAATTTCACCGGGTGATGAGCAAAAAAAAAATAAAACATGCCAGTGTTTTATGAAGAGTGGAAAAGAGAAGTAAATATCGTACTATGAGTGAACACTTGATCCATACCGTCCGGGAAGAGATGAGGGGAGACTCAAGGGAGGCAGAGGGAAAGAGGTCCAGTGCTGCTGGCTCCATATTGTGACCGCTTGGGAGTTTTTTCACGTGCACTGACATCGCACAGCACACAGGCGCTCTCGCTCTCTACCTCCATGGTAATGAAGCCGCCACGGCTGGGGTTTCGTTGGAGGCGAAATGGGAAAACATGTGCGTTTAACGAGCACCTATCTTCGACGTGGAACAGGTGTTCGCTTCCGATGACTCAGCTTCTGCCACGTCATCCTGAAACACCATCGGTCTCCACAAAATTAAATGACGGCTGCACCTGAAAGGAGGCTTGCTCGTGCAGATATCGCGAATGGACAACATGACTAGCGGGAAAGAAATGATAGCCACAGTGGCGGAGCGGTTTTCCCAACTGTATTTTTTGTTCCTGTCTTTATCGTTCTCTGGTTCTATCTTTTCAACGCTTTACCAGCTCTGGCACAGGGTGAGAGTTGGCCCTCGATAGAATTTTTTTGCTTCTTGAGTTCTGAATTTTTTTATGGTAGGAGCGCGGGTGTACCGTTAATTTTGAACGTTGCTCGCACGAGTAGAGAGAAACGATCAAACAATGCTCAGTAATTTGCGTCGTGTGTTTGCCACACTCTTTGTTTTCTGGCGATGCGTAGGCTGCCGTTCCAGCTGCACACTGCGCTGTCAAGCTGGGAGGCAGGACCGGTACGAGGCACGCAGGTCGTGTGCGATGGAGGACGTAAACAACTTGTGCTCTCTTTGTTTTTCTGTTAGAGGATGCTATGAGACCTGTATTGCTGCTTTCAGTAAGCTGCGAAGTAATTTTATTATGACCTGTGGAGCACAGCGCAGTTTATTTTTCTTTCCGTCAGGATATTTGTGACAAAGGTTAGTTTACACCGTGCGGAAAGCATTACTGCACGAAAGTGCTAGTTTAGATATTAAGCAACAACGCTGAATTATATCGCAAGAATGTGAATCAAACAATGAAAATAGCGACGAAAATGGGAACGCAAGAAGAACTACACAGGACAGCGCTGGACTAACTCATGTTTTATTGTTTAATCATGATGATGATGGTGAATCCAGGGAACCACATAACGCATGCGTATCAACGCCCAAAACACCCATGCAGAAAGTCTCAACGATCAACCTTCAGGCAGCCCAGCCCTGTCTGGCGCATTCTTCTTGTTCATATTTTTGTCGCTGGTTTCTTTTAGGATTATTCTTAAACGAAATCGGTTATAATAATAATAATTGGTTTTGGGGGAAAGGAAATGGCGCAGTATCTGTATCATATATCGTTGGACACCTGAACCGCGCCGTAAGAGAGGGGATAAAGGAGAGAGTGAAAGAAGAAAGGAAGAGATAGGTGCCGTAGTGGAGGGCTCCGGAATACTTTCAACCCCCTGGGGATCTTTAACGTGCACTGACATCGCACAGCACACGGGCGCCTTAGCTTTTTTTCCTCCATAAAAACGCAGCCGCCGCGGTCGGGTTATGCAGGTTAATTTCTTCGCCCACTTCCGATATCGTTTTGCTGTCTGCAACGTGGCTGAATTCAATCAGTCGTGTCTCTGTCATCCGGTCTTCACTTTCGGGTTTCGGTATTTCTCGCAAGGACCGAATCGATGCTTTGCGCGATTCCAAATGCGTTGTTCTCGCTAAGATGTTCCAACCCCGCTTGAAGTGATTTGGCTTCTTCGCACTGCCTCCCATAGCTCGTGCGACGTATGTGTCGTCTTTAAAAGCTGGGGCTTCTCCGCACACCCACACGAAAGGTGAAACAGTGTGGCACCAGAGTGGAAGATAAGCCAAAGCTTTTTGTCCGTGATCGTGAAGGAGCTCAGGACACATGAGTGCAGGGTTGCCGTTGGTGGCTACATTGCGCCAAATCGTCTAATTTACAACCCCGTATGGCGAAGAAAATTTCATGTTGGCGCCCTGGATACTTTCCAGCTGCTTTCAACTAACGTTTTGGCGAAATTACTAGCCAAATTAACGCGATAGCGAGAAAGGCCACGTTACCCAGAAAATCCGGCGTCGGCGTTGTGAGAGAAAAATCCGGAGCATGACTCTGGCAGGTGGTGCCCAGAGAGCAACATAGAAGGCAGGTGGGTGCCCTAGGTCAAGTGACCAAGCGGCGTAACCACAACCTGCCCTCAGTATTGCGAACAAACTGCCCACCGTGGCAGGTAGCAGTTAAATTAATAATTGGTCGCTCGGGAAGAGCAACCCGGACCTCACAAGGCCCACCACTGGAAGCACCTGACATCGCAGGGCAGTGGCGCATCGCTTAACTGCAGCACTACTGCACCACTGCAGGGGTATCAGGACTCCCAGGGATATTTTAATCTAAAGTAGAGAATGACCTGCTGCATATATGGGAATTAACCCGCTATCGCTTCATAGCCTTCAGGCGGAGCTTAAGTGTCTTCTCCATTTTTTTTTATCGGGTGTGCAGCGAGACACACTATACGCTGCTAGGATAGCTAGGGAGCCTAAATGCCCGTTAGGGGCGACTTTAAAGAACGTGACATTTTCGGCTACGACATTTCACTAGACGTAGGGTCGTGAGAGAGCGCTGCTTCCAGTTCTTGAGGCAAATGGCGATACTGCACCTACAGCGGTTTTGAAATGCCTCGTCTGCACTTCGGAGGCTGCGTGCCATTAATCTTGATCACGGAGAGAGCGCTAATAGGCGTGAAGGCATGCTGAAGCTGCCACTGCATTTATTTGGATGTTTTGCCATCGAGATGGAGCCAGAATTGCGGCATCTGCAATACGATTAGCGTGAACTTGATCACACACCATGTTTGAGTTTATTGCTCTCAGCGGGACCTATACAAGGACAACTGCGGCGAATGCCCTCTTCCACACCTCACGCAAGGCACACTGAAAATTATAGCAGTTCCAGTTTCTAATGCTGCTGCTTAGCGCGTGTTCTGTGGGACCTTGACAAAAAACAGGTTCTCGGCAAAATGAAGCTGGACTGCCTAATGGCGATTCTAGGAATCAAGTTTGTTCCATAGCTTTAATGAAAAACAGCTTACACGTCCTACTCGGTTGTTGGCTAGAGTGTGATAAAAATCATGATAAAGATCGCTATCTACGAGCACTAGGCATTTAATAATTCACATATCGATTTGTAAACTTGTAAACTTATCTCTTTCGAACGGCTTTGGCTTGAAAATAAGCAAAACGGTGGACATCTTGCGCTCTTTATCGTGTTTCTTGCGTTCATTCAAAACGATGTTTTTTTGGTTTTTAATAATAGTTGAATTCATAATAATTCTTCTGTCCTATTTGGCTAGCAATTTGACGCTAAGACTAAATGGAACAGCTACTTTTGGCTGCTTTGAGCTCGAGTTCTGGCTCGTTTTAAAATGGGCCCAACGGCAACCCTCCTGGAGTTCTAGAATGAGGACCCCACCTATCTGATTGTCACGCAACTCACAAGACCAGTTTCTCAATAAATTTTATCCTATCTTTTCGCACTGAAAGTTTTTCAAATGTTCTTGTTGATGTTTGCTGCCGTCTGCCATGCAGTGACAGCTATTTTGTGCCCTTATTTCATAACGCACCGTGCAGCATAACCAGTTTGCACCAAGAACACACCTATCATGCTCTTTCTCGACAAACTTTCCGTCAATAAAATGGCTGATCCGCGTCTCTGCTAACCAAATGCACTCCATCAAGTGAATTTCTAAAAACTTGCCTATCCGTAGGTCTAACCCAGTTATCACTTTTAAGTGTGTTCCAGATAACTTCGCCAGCATCTTAGACCTTGTCCTTGCTTTTCATCCTGATAACTTTTCTTTGCTTACTTGTATGGGTGATCTCCGTGATCATCGCCATTTCACACTACGTTCATTTGCGGCGTGCTCTGCCAAAGAAAAATTAATAACACAACTACTTTTTCATGATAAAGGCGTGTACGCAAACATAAATTCTGGATTAGAAACTTTCTTCTCTGACTTCGCGCCTAGTTTTCCACCTCACTCCATGGAACCGATCCGCGTCTCTTTCAGATCAGAACTTCAACGCCTCAAAACGCTTCATGTAGCAACCATAAACATAACTGAGCGGGCTGCTTCTGTTGAAACGTTTACCTAATCATCAAGAGAAAGCGCTTATGCCGAACCGCTAAGCTTATTGTTCCGCAACACTGATATAGTATTACAGCACCTAAAAACACTGCAACATCGAACCAAAGCAAGCGAAAGAAATTACTTTCCAACACTTTGGCATCAATGCTAAAAATGAATCTCAAGCTTTCTTGGAAAACTATTATGCCTCGCGAACATATTGCTATTGCCCTCTGTGAGGATTCTGAAATTCCCATTATTAAATTTGGTGCGATGAGTGTGTAAAACAATGCATTTTCTTCTCTGTTCACCAATGAGCCTGTCAACAATCTTCATGGCATCCCATCATTTGGCCATCGAGTAATGGAAAGCATTTCATTTTAAACTCATGACATTGCTAAAATAAATTACTGATCAAGCTTCGTTCTCTGATTTTGAATGCATTATTGCGAAAATGCTCAAGAATACCAACTATATCTGCACTGTCATTTTATCACTTATCTTTCAGCTGTCGGTTGCATGAGGATCGTTACCACGTGACTGACTGTCCGGTAAAGTCGTCCCAGTGTCCAAGAAATGACAACCGTTCATTCCCGCACAATTACCACCCGATTTCACTCACCTGTGCTCGGTGAAAAATCAAGGAGCATATTTCGTACTCGCATTCTGCTACATGTCTGCATTCTGTGAGAGTTTTTCTGTTTAATCAGCACGGTTTCTCCGAATGCCGCTCATCTGAAACTCTGCTAGTACTTTTTCTACATAGTCTGCAGTGGTACTTTGCCAGTAATATACGATGTTATGCTTTGTTCCTCGATTTCAGTAAAGTTTTTCATAAAGCTTTTTACGGCACCTTATTAATCCAAGCAGCCTATCTGAAGATCCACCCATTGATCATTAACTTGATACGTGACTTCGTAACTAGCAGTCATCAGCCTATTCTACTCACGCGTGAAGACTGCAGTCCCCCGGGGCACTGTACCAAGTCTTGTTCTCTTGCCAATACACATTATTGATCTGCCGTTTGCTATTTCCTCTAACACCTGTCAGTTTGCTGATATTCGCGTGGTTTATTCCCCTATAGCAAATTCACCGCATATCATCGCCCTTCAAACGACACTTCACAATTGAAACATTGATGTAAGACGTGACTTATGTCTCTTAATATATCCAAGACCTCACTGATTTCCTTTCACCGTTGTCCTAATTTCATTGCACCCTATGTACTCTACCAACAAATGTCCAATTTCTTCCGGCTATTTTTGCAAGTACTTAGGCCTCTATATTTCTAGCGGTACAACTTGGGCCAACCGTGTCTTCCACATAACAAACTCGGCAAGTAGCGTTACGCCTGCCTGAGAGTTTCGGCGCTCCTCAAGAACACATTCAACAAGAATGGTTTGCAAGTAATACTGACCTCGCAATGGCAGCGACTCTGTCACTCGCTGGGCTTCTTCGAAATTCTTGTCCGCGACAACCAGGCTGGCGCCCTCGGCAGCCAAGGCGCGGCAGACGGCTTCGCCGATTCCGTTGGCGCCACCCGTCACTAGAGCTAAGCGACCGCTGAAAGACATTGCTTACAAGGTCACCGCAAGTCTTTAGGCGGAGCCTGACGAGAGGAAGACTGGTGCAGTTGTGCTCTTTGCGCACGCTTTGCTGGGGGCAATTTTTCAGTAATACCGCCAGGTAGCACACCTACGCACTCCCGGCTGACCTTATATAGCACTACGCCAGACTCGTTAACCGATGTCAGCAGGTGGCCTTCTTCCGGCGGGTTTAATGCACGAAGCGTGTTCTAGTTGTTCGCTATAGAACCGCCTAAAATTTGCTGACAGTTTAGGATTGCAAAGCATGAAATATTATGCGAAAACAGGTTTTTGAATGTGGACAGCAACGCCACGCATCCGGAAGCGCGATAGAGGTGTCCACTGACTCAGGGAGCCAGTTATGCGACTTGCTTTTTTCAAAATCAACGGAGTCTACAACGTTTTCAACTGCAACGCCAGTGAACCCAATAAACGGCGGCGGCCTATTGAAATCGAAAATTGGTTCTTTGAGGAACGGAAATTGCGCAGTATTTGTCTCACATCTCGGCGGACACCTGAACCGCGTCGTTAGGAAAGGGAAGAAGGTGGGAGTGAAAGAAGAAAGAGAGAAAGAGGTGCCGTTGTGCAAGGGCTCCGGAATAATTTCGTCCTCGTGGGGATCTTTAACATGCACTAGCATCGCACAGCACACGGACGCCTTTGCATTTCGCATCCATCGAAACGCGGCCGCCGTGGTCGGGTTCGAACCCGGGTACTCCGGCTCAGTAGCCGAGCGCCCTAACCATTGAGCTACAGCGACGGGTCGACCTATTGCTCCAGGTTCGCGTTTCTGCTAAAATGTAGTCAAATCAAACGCAAGCCGCGAACATCTGTCACTACCGCCACGCAGCTGCAATTCCGAATGAGGTGTCTACTAACCCAGGGATCCAGTTTTTCCTTTCGTAACTATTGCGGACAGATGCACGGAATTTGATGAAGACGGCGATGTGCAATGCACAGCGCGAGAGTGTGTTGCAGTTTAACACGAGGCGTGATTGGCTGCGGCGATAGCATACCCCTGCACGACCCCACCTTCCAAAACGTCACAAGTCTGGGAGGCACACACATGCATCCAGATTGAGGAGCCAGCTAGGCGGCTCTTCCAAGGCAGCATATACTCCCCGCACCAAAGCGCATTGCTCACGAACCAAAGATTTCGACGACCGTGGTGATTCGGTGTGGCGGTCCGTCATGCGGCTCTTCCAGAGACTAAATAGTCCAAGCAACATAAATAGATCATATGGCACAAGAAAGTTTTTCTCCAGAGGCACAAAACAGATTCTGTAGGGTGTGATGTCAATGTCCTTCTTAATTGTTCATTGTAATATGTCCAGGAAGAACATAGCATGAATGCACAGAATAAAACAATGGTCAATTGTCTCTGGTGTATTACACAGGCGGCAATTCACCGTCCATGGCGCAAGCATCTCTTTAGCATGAAGCCATGCCTTCACAGGCAGCGTGGATGTGTGCAGTGGTGTTCTGTGGCGTAAGCATGCTTACATTTCTCTTTTCGGCACTATTTTCATGCAATAAAGAAAAAATCTGCGGCGATAGCATAGTTCTCTGTACAGTTGCCAGCGAAGCTTATCTGTCCGCGCCGCCGCGGGCTCGAAACCCAGTCTCGGAAATATTTATTTTATTTCTCCAGGTTTGCCATGGTCACCCTCATTCAAAGTCTCGTTTATTTTTTGCCGTTTCCCGCATCACGCGACTAACATGAGAGGCCTCAACGCACACCGGCATTTCAAGGGCTAGGAGGCCAGCAGTGCTCTCGCGCTAAGAAATCTTAGAAAGCGATGGCACCACAGCCGACGAAGATGAAGTAGATGAAAAAACAAAGCTGGTGTCATGTCCCAGGTTGTCTCAGAACGCATTGGTAGACTTTTAGGTTCCAGTGTTTATTGGCTTGGTTTCCAGGATTTCAGTTCAGTAAGCCACTAATGATGCTGATAGAAATCCTACCAAATACCCGATACACCCTGAATGTTTATGTTTATGTTCATGGAGGTTTAACGTCCCAAAGCGACTAAGGCTATGAGAGACGCCGTAGTGAAGGGCTCCGGTAATTTCGACCACCTGGGGTTCTTTAACGTGCACTGGCATCGCACAGTACACGGGCCTCTAGAATTTCGCCTCCATCGAAATTCGACCGCCGCGGCCGGGATCGAAGCCGCGTCTTTCGGGCCTGCAGCCGAGCGCCATAACCACTCAGCCACCGCGGCGGCCCCGATACACCCTGAAGTTCGGGGTGTTAGGTAAGAGTAAAGTGCGTGATAGGAAGGAAGTCATCGTTTCGCCAATGTGTTCCTATTTCTTTCCGGTAAGTTCTCCTTTTACATCTGGCCTGGAGGTCTTACGGCATTATAACTCCCTTGTTTAAGCTTGAAGTGCTCTGCAAACTGCAGCCACAATGAGGGACATGGTCGCGCAAAGGTCTTTGGAGGCATGCAAAAGGACTCCCCAAGAACTAAAAATGTAAGTGAGAAGGATGGAAACCTGGGCATGTCGCTAAAGGTGATCTTTTGCATGCTGGGTAGCGCAAAGCCAAGAGAAACGGCAAAGAACAGATCCAAACACCACAGGAGCTAACCGGAGGGGATGCGGATCGAAGGCCATAGCGTTTGCAGAGCACGTTCTATACAGAGCACAAAACAAGCACTAGAGAGAGAGAGAAACGGGACGAGCGCTAGCTCACAACTGATTATTAAAACGAAAGAATACGTGCTCGAGGAAATAAATGCTCATGGCCAGCTAACCATTGGTGCAAAACACGGTAAGTTAACAAAAGGATGGAGGCCAGAGCTTCGAACCAAGATTACCTCGGCTAGAAATCGTGTTAAGGAACATGAAAAAAGGAAAAACCACCACCTTCTAACAGCTAAACGAAAGATGTTACTTAGAATTAAGTAACGTAGATAATCTTTGCAGCACAACAACCGAAATGTCACTGACGCACTTATCATTTCCCATCTTATGAATGAATGACACAGGCAAGAATATTCCTGGATAGTTTTCCTTTAGAGCGGCTAAGAAGTTTTTTAAAAGAGGTTTTTTAAAACGTGGATAAGATTTGCAACCTGCACAATGCTTAGACAGGTTCCCGGGGTTTGCTGAATTAGAAGAAGAAGCGTGTTCCCACAGACGTTCGTCGAGGCAACCACCTTTCGGCCCTAAATAGACACAACCATAACTAAGAGGCATTGCACCAACAACACCCACTTTGCACTAAACAAACTTGGTAACATGCTCGGTGCACCAAGCTGGTTTCCTGTAACCTCGGCTGGAAAGGCCACAGTTCTTCAGATTTCCATCCTTCCTCTTGTAAGTTGGCGCTCGTTCTGTCTCTCTCTCTAGTCCTTTGTCCCGCTAAGCCTCCCTTCAACATAAAGCGTGACCAACTAGCCCAAGTCGCCATTTTTCTAAATTTACCATTGTCATTAGGTGTGTTACAGAATAGGCTTTAGGTATTCCTCTATTCTATATAGATTAAAGGCAAATCTTCGCGTGCAGTCTTTATTTTCTTGTGCCGGTGGGGTGGAAAGTAGAATATCGGAAAGGTGAGTCTCCTATTTCCGCCTTTAGCCACCGCGGTCGTGGACGTTACATGAGCGAGAAATCGAAGCATGACTAAGCCTTCGCAGGAGCGCTCATGCTGGGTGCTCTGCTCAGACATCACATCTCCAGGCCTCCAGTGACTTCCATTGCTGCGCCCGTGATGTAGGAGCTAGCGGTTGGCAGGCACAGGAACTTGATCGCCTCGGCTATCTCCTGTGGTTGGGCGCTTCTCTTCAGCGGTGTCCTTGAACAGACCGCGGCCTTCTGGTCCTCGGGCAAGCAATCATTCATAGGGGTGTCCGTCCAGCTGGGCAACACGGCGTTGCAGTGGATGCCATGCACCGCCAGCTCCTGAGCCGCCGTCTTAGTGAACGCCACGACGGCAGCTTTGGAAGCGGCGTATACGCCGAAGCCTGCACGGCCGCTCTTGCCCATGATGCTGGCCACGTTTACGATCGCAGCGCCTCCCTCTGGCCGCACTTCACCGGAGCGGAGCATGTAGCGGGCAGATGCGCGAGTCATGAGGAAGGTGCCCTGCAAAGGCATCGGTGCAACACATTTTTCTTGGAATATGGAATGAGGTACATAGGGTTCAACGTGCCGTAACGATGCATGTGCATGGCCACATAAGCGTAATTGGTCATTCTCTGTCTAACGCTCACAGATGCCTGGGAATCCTCATACCACTGCTGGTGCAGTGGTGCAGGGGCTAAGCGCCGCGCCACTGCCCTACGATGGCGCTTGCTGCCGCCGATGGGGGTTGTGGTACCCAGGTTCCTGTTCCCAAGCAACCTCTCACGAACAATAACTATTTCAACTGCCCCCTGCTATGGTGGGCACTTTGTTCACAATCCGGTGGGCAGGCTGTGATGACGCCACTAGGTCACATGACTTAGGTGGCCCACCTATCACCTAGGTTTTTTCTCTGGGGATTTTTCGAGGACTTTTAGCCCACGGTCAACGACGCTGCCAACAGACGCTGACGACGGCACCGGTTTTTGTGCGACAAGAGCTTCTTAACGCTGTCGTCTTAAAACATGTTATCACACACAAATGGAACTCATAGCGAAATGCATGCTCCGCTTCGAAGCAGCATTATGCACTGAAATATTTGCTGGCCTATGTGCGAAACGTTGGACTTCGGGATAAACATAAACAGCGAAATCTTTCTGTAGCCCGGTTAAAATGTATCCTCCCGATTTTATGACTCCTTCTCAAACATTATTTATGACTCTTCTCTGGGCCTTTTTTGATACAGCTTTCCTCTCCCTAGAACCTTGAACACATAGCATTCATAACGTGACCACGTAAAGGGTAAGGGTGTCCACGAGCGTACTCAACCTCTACCCATTTTGGGAACATAATCAGTGGCGAACAAATGAATGCAGCAGTTTCGGGCCTGTGCATTCTAGGCTGGTTATGTAGTTTGGCGCTCATAATGCATCTTATATTGTGATGATCTTAATTTGTTATTACGTATGTAGGAAAACTTAAGATCTCCGCTGTAAAAAAATATTCGCTTAGGTTATCCTGTTGAGAGTACCACAGACACTATTTCTCACAACATTTTCTTAGCTTAAGCATTCAGGATCGTTTCCTTCATTTCGCTTCGTCACTGTTTTCTCTCACTGTCCGAAAAATGGCGAAGGTGAGGCCAGGGCCGCGTTTCTCCCACCTTAAGGTTGACTCTGATGATGGTGTCGAACATTTCATCGGTGCCGTCGATGAGAGAGGCCGAGCGTATGATACCGGCGCTGTTGACGACAATGCTTAGCGGCAACTGCGACGCGTTTCTGACGCTGTTGAAAAGCTGCTCCACGGACGAGGCGTCGCCCACATCTACATGCATGGCCTGATGACTCGCGCCACCTGCAAAGGGAGGGGGTAGACGCCTGAAGTCGCTAAAAACATTCCTGATCATTGCAATTTTTTATACGCTCCGTCCCACCAACCATGGAATTTCGATGCTTTCCCCGGAATTATGTATGGAATAGAAAAAAAAAACACCTGTGCAGTCCGAAGTCGCTTGCCGCAACTTTTGACCCTTTGCTTTCGTAACAATGTTATGTGAAAATCCTCCAAAGCTTGCAAAGTTAAGTTATGCGATACCATGCAGCCACATTTTGAAGGAAGCGAAAAGAGAACATCGTCGAATTTTTTAAACATTAGCGAACGCATCCAGGAGCACTCGAGACGGTAACATAAACTTACCAGAATAAAGTGAAAAACTATAGATATTCAAATCGAAGCACGCGTGCAGTGAGACGATACCCTTTAGACGCCCCTATAGTCTATAGACCAGAATCAAGAGCCGCTCTCGGGCGCGGCCATTTTCCGCCGACTGGCACGCCGCGGTGCGGGCGTTTCACTGTGGACTGCGGGTCTGCGGCAGCTCCGCGGGCAGCGCCTGCATATAGCCGTGGATTACTGCCCTGCGGTCGCTATAAATACCTCACCCAGCATACTTCCACAGCGTGGTTGTATTGGAGGAAGTCTTGGCGTTATCAAAAGGATAAAAATTGATGACATTTAGTTCGGCATTCACGATAATTGTGCCGGCGCTTAGCACGCGCTCGCGCTTATATCGCTACCGTCTTGGTGCTCCATCGCAAAGAAAAAATATTTTTGGTCAGTATAAAGCCTTATCTGCACAGCTAGCATGCAATTTCAGCTCTAATGCGCTCTTAATCCTTCCTGCCGGCCATAAAGCACCCACCACAAATAGGGATTTCTTGTCGCCAGCTACGTGGAGCGCCAGTTACATCAGCAATTTGTTGTTTTGAGCTCAATTGACTGGCAGGGCTAACAGAAAACAGTTTTAGTCATAATTTATGCTATCTGGCGCACAAAAATGTATTTTGAATCAATATTGAATCAATTGAATCAATATTGAAAGACTGAATCAGTATCGGCAGGGATGCCAGCTTTCACTAATTCTGCGGCCTGAAGTCGCGTTTATTTTATTCGGAAGCTCTCAGCGCGTACTTGGCCAAGTGTCACACAATGTAATAAAATCGTGCATATATTGCTGTGGTTCAAGCAGGTACCAAACAGCAGATACACTACGGTCAGCCCTTTGCCCGCCGATCCCTCTGAGATAGATGTGGAAATAGCAACTTAAATTGGTAGCGGTCGTACTTACATCCCCGTGCACGAAATGTGTTTAACGGAAAAAAGAGCAAGCTCAGCGCACGGATGTCGAAGACGTACTGGCGATTGAAAACACGCGCTTCGCCTGGGCAACCTTCGGTCTGCAGCTGGCCGATCCCGTTACAGCTTGCAGATTACTGCACCATCGAGTCAAATCAATAAATATACATCCTGATGCATAAAATTATCATAGACGGAAGCGTACGTAAAACACGGCGACAAACGACACGCCAGCGCAAAATGTGCTTGTAAGTATCTGTTTCGAATCCGCACCCTAAATGGTTGACTACCCTCGGATATGTGTGAAACAGTGTGTGTCAGATAACCGTAGAACGGCCTGGGGAAATCTGAGTAGTGATGCACAGCACACATGCACATACGCCAGGTGATAGAGCGCCTCAGCGCGGAAGCGAAGAACGCGTAGACACGCATTCTACGCGCCGCCGGCGCGACCCGCCCGCCGTCCAACGTTCCGCGCGCGCCGACAGATGGCGACTGGTGTCGAGAGTAGGAGCGCTCCTGCAGCCTGCGTGCGAGGGTAAAAGAATCTGGTCTATAGACACTGGAAGGTTCGCGAAGTTTGTTTTGTGGTTCTGGCAGCGTTAGCCGGCGGCATACATTCAGATTTCACAGACACTTGCACGGGAAGGAACCGCGGTGTTCTGTGATCTATGCCAGTAAGTCCTAAATCTGAAGTCGGCGGCTTTAACGCCGAGAGATATGACAGCCAGGAACGCTGTGGAAGTGCGTTTGATTGAAAGCCCATCCATATAGTTCCGAGACAGAAGCAATCCGTTTTGGAGCACAGGAAGGAAACTTGTCTGTGTTTTGCGCCCACTATACTTCCGTTCTCGGCAAATTGAACATGTACCTACAAGAGCGTTCGCACTGCAATGCTTAGACGCTGAAACTGCGGGAAGGGTAAGTGTCATAATAAAAAGGACAACGAAATATGTAAACTTTTTTTCCTTGAACAATTGATTCGGGTTTGAAAGGCTAAGTAGCTTGATGAGACGAAACACTAGTATCTTGCGTTTTACGTCTTGAAGAGTGGTCTGGGCAACTTTCAATGACATGGCTTTCTTCAGATTGATGAGTCGTATTATGGCCAGGCTCCGTATAGTTTCGAAATCGAAGAACTTAGGCCAATCTTTTTTTCATCATGAATCTGCTGGAAAATTAGCAAGGAATAATCTTTCTTTGCTTGCGTACATGCACGGGATGATTACTGTAAGCGCCCTGCCTTATTATACCAGTAATACTGTACTCAGCTGTAATTTTTCTATTTCTGTGTTGTTGTACAACTTTGGTTGTAGTTGCAGTTACATTAATAATACGGATGTACAAAGAGAGAAATGACTGGGAGCAAAACACTCGGAATCACTCAGAAGCGACGTAAGAAGTAGAGCGCACTGAGAGCGAGGCTTCTGAAACCGGCGTTTCAAATTTCTTCCACAGAGAGTGCCATCAAAGCGTTTTATAGATTCGGTGCCCCAGACTTGAGTGTCTGAGCATAGGCAGACTGCGGACCAAATCAGTTTTTTTTCTAATTACAAAGCACACAACACCATGGTAGCAACCTTTTTATATTACAAACTCAAACTTTCTTCCTTTCTCTTTCGTCTCCTTCACCTCGACCACAAGTTTAACGGTGCCATAAGAACATATGCCACGGTAATTTCCATACTCTCGCTTCCATCTCTCTCTTTGATGATGTTGTTGGCACTAATTGCTAACCGCAGGTTGGTTCAAATTCGGCTTTGATCCATGTCTAAAGGGCGCACAAATGGCGCCGTGAAATTAAAAGAAGCCTCGGCTAACGGTATGTTAAAATTGGAAACAGAAACTTGAAGTGCTTGTCCGTCGCGTCAATCATTTTAAATTTGTCACTACCGGAAAAGCTGCGCGGTTCGCATAATATAGTCATTGACTCACCTGGCAGAGATTTAGCCACTTTTTGTGCTGCCTCAAATTGGATGTCGGCGACGATCACGGTGGCGCCTTCGGCAGCCAGGGCGTGGGAGACGGCCTCCCCGATGCCGCTGGCAGCACCAGTGACGATAGCTAGACGCCCGCTGAGAGCCATCGTCTGTCGCAGCTTTTCTCGAGCCTCTTTTGATGCAGAATGCCTTCCACTTGACCCGAATTCGCACCGAGATTACTGGGAAAGGCTAGATATACCCCAGCACTTATTGCTGTATGTTTTTCGGTGTCTTTGTCTCCGCGGACAACAAACTGCCCGCCAAAAATTCCAAGCAATCAGCGCAGTTCAAACATGAGCAATGGCAAAGGCCGTTGTGTTGCAGTGCTTTTGCCTGTTTTATTTCTTTGAATAGGAAAGGATTACTGCATACTTGTGAGGAATTGTGTAGAAGAAAACGCTCCATTAGGTGCGATGTCAATCAAACACAGTGTGAAAGTCAATATATATATATATATATATATATATATATATATATATATATATATATATATATATATATATATATATATATATATATATATATATATATATATATATATATAATCACATTATTTCCTGGCCGTTGCGTCAGGTTAAGTGAAACTCGCGACTTTATTCTCTGTACGTTATCAGTTATCAGTTCGGAGACGTTGACCGCATATAAACCGCCTAGAAGTGTGCATTGCTGTTGCAAAAAACTAAGAGAAAGCCATCCTGCTTGAAGTATTTCTATTTGCCATTCGGACGGAATGTGCTAGAAAAAGAACGTCAGAGAGGACTGTTTGCTTGAAGTTACCGGTAGGTAAAATAGTGTATCATGAACAGCATAAGGAACAGGTGGCAAAATATGAACGAGGTTTAGTGTCATACGAGTGAGTTGAAGGCAGATGTATTGATTATGTTGAAAAAACTAGTCATCTTATTTGAAAAAAAAAAATTGGAACATCTCTTTTACTGCATCTTTTGACGATAAGTCTTAAAATATAATACAAGCTTTGTTTGATCGCTTTATTTAGACGACACAATATAAGCTTACAATTCCCATCCATCAAGAAATAAAAAAATTTCAGATGCTCATTGCACAGCTCTTAGACATTAGGGCAGAAGCTTAAGTGCAAAAACTTAATCAGGCTGTGTAACGAGACAGAAATATATCTGTCTGAATATTTTTAAGAACCAAGGTACTCACACAAGAGGGGGGTGTCTTTTTTCAGGCCTGAGTAACTTTAGGCATACACTTTCACCAGAAAATTGTAGCAGCTAAAGAATTCTTTCACACTAAGACACCCATTACTAGCTGAGAGCTTTCCTTTTGTAACATTCCATCATATTGCTGGCACTGCTTTCGAAGATGCAATTTTCTCCTGATAATTCGTAATATTGAGGGTCGTTTGACCGGTAGGGCGCTACTCTTACGACAGTACTTTTTCCGCTTTCACACTTACCCTGATGATTTCGTCGAACGCCTGCTTGGCGCAGCCCAGGAGAGTCGCGCGCGTAGTATGTCGGCGCAGCTGATAATGATACTCGGCAGAATAGTAAACAGTCCCTGGCGCTAGGAAAGAATAGCGGCACAAGCGGCGCTCCTGTGCGGGAGCAGATACATGCCAGCAGCTGTTAGGCAGCAGTGGAATAGAGTAAGCAACAAAACCCAAGGCAACACTGTCCGTGAAGCCTGGGCTTTGAATTTAGTTCAGGGTTAAAGCCTCATTTTTTTTTTCAGAGAACTTGGCGTCACACAGACACTGTTTATTCCTAGCGTGCAATGCATGTGAAACGTTCACACGAAAAAGTGAAAACAAGCAAAGTATACTAACGTACACAGAGATGAAAAATATTGTGCGGAAATAAAATGAATATCTGGTCAGGGTTTTCAGGGTCATATAAAATGCTTTCGCGTCATAGAATGTTTAGCAGAAAGTTTTTGTGTGCATTGGCAATACAGCTATGTGCTTTTTTCCCGTCCTTACGAAGGACGCTGAAAGCCTTGTGGTTTTTTACGGGCAGTCGTAATTAGAGAGTTCAAAACAACCGAGAATGCCTTCGAGTTTGATTCGCTTTGACACTAAATGTGCCTTCCTCTTTTCTGCGTGGGTCGGGCGCAGCAGAGAGACGCGTTCCTGGATCCTTTTGACCAGCGTCTCATCTGTAGATCCCAGTGAATGGCAGCTCACTCGCTGTGCAATAAGACAAGGAAGACTAAGACCCAAAACTAGAATTTTATTTCAGTTTGTTCTTGAGAGAATCCTTGGCTGCTTACGCGAGTGCTTGGGCGACACGTCACATGTTGAGCCCTCCGCTAACATCCAGCGCGGCGCCAGTGACGAAAGAACTGGCTGTAGGTGAGCAAAGGAACTTAATGGCTTCGGCAATCTCACTGGGCTGGGCCGCTCTTTTGAGTGGTATCATCGAAATGAGTGCAGCTTTCATGTCTGCAGGCACAGTCGCTGCAGTCATGGGGGTCTCTGTGAAGCCCGGCAGCACGGAATTGCAGCGGATGCCATACGGAGCCAGTTCCTGCGCCGCTGTCTTGGTGAGGGCCACGACGCCCGCCTTGGAAGCAGAGTACGCGCCGAAGTTGGGATAGCCGCTCTTGGCGAAGTTGCTGGCTATGGTGACGATAGACGCGCCTCCCTCAGGAAGTGCTGCCCCGTAAGCGGCAATTGAGCGGCCGGCTGCCCGGACCACAAGAAATGTCCCCTGCGAAGAGAAGCGTGAGAGCGTAAGTACTTTAGGCAGGACTTTTGAAGCAGTGCTGCTGACCATATGTCCACATTAAATTCTAACGATGGTATTTCACGTAATTTTATGGACGCTACTGCGGGAAAAGATAGCACGCTTCGATGCTTAATTCATGAAGTAAGACCTTGCCTTCCTCTGTGTTTGACAAGCCTGTCTGTTGTGCGTTTAAGACGGGCACATGTGCAGAAGCGCTGGCCTGTGTGTTTCCTCTCTTCCTGCTTGTGTGTCTAGGTTTGCGTTGCAATCTTGAAACAAATGAAGTTTATCACCTCGCCCATTTTTCTATGTAATTCCTTTGTGCGCCCTAATTTTATTTCTCTCAGCCACGAACAACTCGCGACCAATTTTCGTTTTTTAAATAGGTTCCTGTTTTTCATTTCAATATCCATGAATTTAATGTCAGTTGTCGCTGAAAGAATGTGTAGCCTAACGCACAGCAAGTGAAGTTCAGGTATGTGCGTGGAGCTTAACGCCCCAAAGGTGCAGGTGGACGGCGAGAGGCGAGGTAGAGAAACACTCTGGATTAGATTCGGCCGCCTTGGGTTCTTATCGTACCGCACATGGGCGCGTTCGGACTTCGTTTCAATCAATAGATACAACCACTACGGCAGGGATTTGATACCGATATATTAGGCTTAGCGGCACAATAGCATGGAAATGGCGCAACTATGGCAGATCTAACTGAAAACTTGGACGAATAATAAGAGGTGGCAAATTTTCCACCAGCTGCCATCTTACCTTGAGGTTTACCCTGATGACGTCGTCGAATGCCTCATCGCTGCAGCTGATGAGAGGTGCAGTGGGGGATATGCCGGCGGAGTTGACGACAATGCTAAGCGGTTGCGGGAACGTGTCGCTGATGCTCCTGAAGAGCTGCTCCACAGACGACGAGTCGCCCACGTCCACGTGCATGGCCCGGTGCTTAGCGTCACCTGCTCGTAGAAAGTGCGGATATTCTACTGACTGCTTCCCTCTTTCTCGATATAAAGAAAATAACTTCTGTACATGTAACGTCAGTGCGAAATTTGACCTAGTTATAATGATTCACTGAATATTACCGTCTTCCTGCTTGGTAGACAGGCTTAAACCTCTTCTGGTCGAAAATTTTCTGGCAGTAAGACACTTTTTGATTGCTTAATAGTTAGGCACAGTTAGAATTCCAGAAGGGATGAACTGCCCGTTCCCCTTATCGCGCATCATTATGAATTAACGCTTCTCCCACAATGTTCCAGAAAGGCTGCTTGTTGGTGAACTGTTATACGTAACACTGCTTGTCAGACAAGGGAATGGGAAGAGATGCTCGTTACTTGCGGCAATACTTGAAGTACTACGTAAGCAGCTATGGACGAGGGCGGTGCTGGTGAAAATTCTTAAAGTTCAGTTACATTTCACATAAATATCCCTGAAAGCAGAAGATTGGACAGCGTCACCGGAGCTCAGTTGGTAGAGCACTGGAAGCGGTATTTGGAGGTCGTGGGTTCGGATCCCACCGGTGGCATGTGGTTGTTTTTCTTCGGCTTTTATTAATGTGCCATTGATCAGAACTACTAAATTATAAAAAAGACATCCCTTGTGCTCCTTGTTTTCGGCGACTGTGGACTTCCGTCATGTGTAAGACTGTTTGGGAATATTGAATAACAACTGACCTGGAAGTGACTGCGCCACATTCTTCGCGGCCTCCAGCTGCTTGTCGGCGACGACCACGGTAACACCCTCTGCTGCTAGAGTGCGGCAAACGGCTTCGCCGATGCCACTCGCTCCTCCTGTCACCAAGGCGAGCCGTCCGTTCAGAGACATATCGCCCCTCGAAGCTTGCTTGGAAGCGTGCCTTTCGGTCGCCAAATAGACACTACACCTACCTACTAGCTTCTATCACCTTGTTGGTAGCACTCAGGAACGGCAGCTCTTCGGCAGTGACCTTTGTGCGTAAGTGGAGAGTGTTTGTACCCGATTGTACGCCGTTACTGGACGGGCATATCGCGAAAAAAGATATGAACTCTTCTCCGTTGTTCTTCTCCTTATTATTCGCCTCGAAAGATCAGGCGCATTGCGCGATTAGAGCACAAGCGCAGACATGCGTCAGAATGGTGTCAGAAGTGGCTGCTGCTGAACATGTTTTATTCAGCCGCGGCCGCTGTGAGAGGTTTTGTGCGGTTTGTTATACGGTCCCTTGCCTTCATTCTCAAGTTTGTTTCGAGGCGGAGATTTTACCTCCCCTCTCGTTCTGTGTCCTAAAATTGACAAAACTGATTCATTGTGAGCCTGCACTGACGAGGGGAATACCATCCCGGAAAATGTTAGCAAGATAAACCTTAAAAAACAACAGGCGCGTTTGTCCCAACGCTGTACTCACCTTAGTAAATTGGCCCATTGGAGCTTGACCCATTGGAACAGCTGACGGTAGTCATGTGTGTGTGTGTGTGTGTGTGTGTGTGTGTGTGTGTGTGTGTGTGTGTGTGTGTGTGTGTGTGTGTGTGTGTGTGTGTGTGTGTGTGTGTGTGTGTGTGTGTGTGTGTGTGTGTGTGTGTGTGTGTGTGTGTGTGTGTGTGTGCGTGTGCGTGCGTGCGTGCGTGCGTGCGTGCGTGCGCGCGCGCGCCTTCCAAGGCATCCTGCGGTGCATGAGGCTGCCGGCTGCCGAGCGTTAAAAAATTGACAGGCGATCGATGGTGGGCCGGTCGGCACAAGTGCATAGCATTAGACTTTAATTCTGTTGCATGGCACAAACACCACAACTATTTCTTTACATCGACCTTTACTGCTCACTTAGCCTCCTTTGCACTTCTTTACACTTGCATGCATCGAATTGTTTACCCTTCGAGAGCAGATCTCCAGTTTCTCACGAATGCGCTCACGAAATGGTTGCTGTTCGGCTCGCCGGGCCCTCCCCACTTATTCAACGCTGTGTGCGCCGCTTGTTGAAGGTCTCGCCTTCATTACACCCACTCCTGAGCACCGCACAGCATCGTTACACCGTCAAGGGAAGCCTGATGTGTCCTGATATCTCCGCTCCTTTTCTTAGCTAACTTTCCTCCTCACCCTCCACCTTTCGCGGTAGCCGCCACCCTCCGATTGCGCATTATTCCACCCGCGTCAGAACATCCTGCATCCGAGCTAGCCACCATCCTGGTTCTTCCAGAGACAGCCCCTTAATGTGTCTCCCTCTTGTCCCTTACATATCGAGAGAGGGATTTCCCTCTCCGCTTTGTCACCTTCTTTTGAGCTGTGGTAGGTGGAAGGTAGAAGCTATAGGCTTCAGAGAACATTGCCGACGGGCACAGTTTTTCGACGTGGGGGTTTTAATGCTGCGCAGTAAAAAGGTTTTCTGATTTCCACCCATCCACATACACCCACGTCGACACTGCGGAAGGCTTCTTTTCCCTACTGACCATAATACCTACACCCTCCACCGCCCTTCATTCTCCGGGAGCCTCCACGTACCAAAAGCCCACGGTGTAAGGAAAATAAAGATTCACTGGGAAGATGATCTATACAAAACCGAAATATACAACAAATACTGCTAGCAGATTTGTCGCCTCACTCCGTGTGATCGCCGACCATATTCTTGCACTTTTCCACAGTCCTATGATTTTATTTCGGGGGGTTCAGGGTTAGAAATTGGTTTTGCGCGCGGTAGTTAACCCGCATCTTTCGGATCAGCAGCCGAGCACAATAACACTGAGCCCCTGCGCCGGTGGAGTTAGCGAATCTGTGATTCATTATTCAGTCAATAGTTCAATTGACCACTCAAACGCATCCGCTTCATTTAAGACATCAGCAATAGGATAATTAACCAGACCACTGAAATCTTTTCCCTCGTATACGCAATGTTTTTCTCTGGCTACAAACTTTTTTCTTAACGGGGCTCGCTCAAGCCAAATATGCTGCGTTTTTTCTGTAGTTCTCCATGCTGAAAGGCCCTGACAGGCAAAGCTTTAGGCCATAATGGCCATGAAGAATCTGACCAGGAAGAATCTGACAGGCGCTTCATTTTCTATGTCTACAATGGCGGCACAAGAACCGTCAGCGGTTCTTTGCTCGTAAGTAATCTAAAGGTGGCACGTCATTACATCGTCAATCTTCCCCAACTTTGAAGGCGGTACTTCTTTGCCAAAGAGTTGTTCGATTTCCTCCAAGGTTTTACCTTTGGTTTCTGGAACAAATAGAATGAAGAAGACAAAAGTTACTGCCAAAAGAAAGCCGTATAGCCAGTATGTAGCTGAAGTTCCCATCAGGTCAACCAGGTCAGTATACACTTTAGTGATGAGGAACCCGGTTAGGTTGAATATGAACATGCACACTCCTGTAGCGACACCCTTAGCTTTTAGCGGCACTAGTTCTCCAAGAAAAACGAATGGCAGGGGACCAAGCCCGAGGGAGTAGCCCACAAAGTAAAGCACAATGGAAACCAGCGGAAGCCATCCGTATTTGACGTGGAAGTCTTGGCCTTTCACATCTTTAAAATGCAAGCTGAGGCCCAGGGCTGCTAGGCTGGCTGCGGACAGCGCAGTGGAGATTGCGAAGAGAGGCTTTCGTCCAACCTTGTCGGCAAGAAGGGTGGCAACCAAGAAAGTACCTGACAGGATGCCACCCACCAGAATAGCGCAGTTGTCTGCTGCCAGGGACATGCCGGCATCCTGGAATATGTCTTGGGCGAAGAAAATGAGAACGTTAATCGCCGACACCTGCTGCATCAACAGCACTAGTAGCGCGCACAAAAATGCCTTGTATATGTAGGGTTGCTTCACATCGCTCATTGTCATCCCGGTCACATTCCCTGCGCTGGATTCTAAGGCGCCGAATTCGTCCTTGTTCAGTGGGCCGCGGTAGAACTGCATTGACTCAATGGCTTCTTTGCGGCGTCCCTTTTGTAGAAGCCACAACGGCGAGTCTAGCACATAGAAGAAGAACGCGGCGCCGCTGATGACAGCTGGGGCTAGGCTGGCGATTGCGAGCCACTTGTAATCCAGCCACTTGCCCATGACGTAACCGAGGAGAATTCCCAGTGAGACGAGGAAGTTGCAGCCTGTGTTCAGCACACCCCGCAGGCTGGTGGGAGCGACTTCAGCCACGAAGACTGCTGACCCTGCTGAGGCAATGGCCATGCCTCCACCCCCGAGGAAGCGCCCAGCGAATAGCAGTGCCGTAAAATCCGCGAATGCCAGGCACAGCCATCCAGCAGCGAACAGTACAGCGGCTATACATAGAGTGCGCTTGCGGCCGATGAGATTCAGCAGTTGCCCTGCAAAAAAAAAAATGAAAGGGAGTTGCTTGAATTAACGGTGCTTATTGAAGCACACCCTGTTATACTATTAATACTGCTAAACGCGAGGAAAACTAAAGACCACTATGAAAGATGGTATACCAGTGCTAAGACAGAAGGGATGAAGAAAGTCAACCTCACAAACTTTGGACGAAGGAAGCAGGCGCCAAGAACGTTCATTTCTAGGGGCTTGTTCCTTATCTTTTGGCGCTGGTGGCCATGCTTGTGTCAAAGCAGTGTGCATGTTGTCTGCTTCTTTGGTCCCTTGTCGTTTCAGGCTAGAACCATGTTTCACTGCATGAAAAGCCGCCAACTTTCTCCGCTTTGTGCTCTAAGAGACCTCTACTCTCAAGAGCCAGCTTAAAAAACTACAGGGGCAAGAAGAAGGAAAAAATGGACAGCGGGCAGTTATTATTATTGTCCGTGGTGTTTTCTGGACTGGTTATAAAAGTGTGGCAAAGCAACCTGCACAGCAGCAAGTTTTTGAAAAGGGACCGCTCAGCTGTATTCCTATTGAACAACTTTCTTCTTAGAAAAGAAAAGATTCTTTGAGAATTAAATTTCGCTGACCTTCCCACCGCGGTGGCTCAGTGGCTTTGGCGTTCAGAAGCTGGTCCCAAGGTCGTGGGATCGAATCCTGGCCGCAACGGCCTCATTTAGATGGAGGCGAAAATCAAGAACATTCGTATGCTATGTGAAGTCACAGCACATTAAAGTTCCCCCGTCAAATAATTCCGTAGCAATCCACCGTGGTGTCCGTTTTAGCCATGTGTTGAATCAGGACGTTAACCTCCACGTACCTTACCATACCATACCATACCAAACCATACCATACCATACCATACCATACCATACCATACCATACCATACCATACCACATCATACCATACCAGCGCCGCCGCGGTGGCTGGGTGGTTATGGCGCTCGGCTGCCGGCCCGAAAAACGCGGGTTCGATCCCGGCCGCGACGGTCGAATTTCGATGGAGGCAAAATTCTAGAGGCCCGTGTACTGTGCGATGTCAGTGCACGTTAAAGAACCCCAGGTGATCAATATTTCCGGAGCCCTTCACTGCGACGTCTCTCATAGCCTGAGTCGCTTTGGGACGTTAAACCCCCGGCCATAAACCATACCATACATACCATACCATACCATACTGTACCATTAAAGATTCTTCATAAGAACGCTTTTATCTATATCTGTCCCCAATTACAGGCTTTCGTAGGATAAGAACTTTGGGATAACACTTCGTGGTCCCCTGGATGCCGTATAGGTTTCTCACTGAAATTGCTGTATGCCACGGTAGCTCGCTACTGCTGTTGTCTATAGCTTTATATGATAGTAACGTACCGATTCATCGTGAGGCGGTACAACACACGTCCTGGCTTGTCTGTCTAAGCAGAATTTTGTCATAATCGCATGCATGTACAGTCATCTCGTTTTTTGAAATGATAAATGAATTGAATGTAATCGCATGCTAAACATATTTCGTTGTTCCACTAGTTGTTTAGGCTTGCATAAAACACTGCGAGCTAAGATAGTGCAGCATAGCGTGGTCTGTGTTGCACCTTAGAATACCACGTTTCAGTTTTCAAGAAAGTAGAGCAAGCATCCAAAGGCGCTCAAGCTGTCTCTGTGATGTTCAAGGCAGCAATTTTCTTGGTAGTTTTTTCTGTACACGATAACCAGAAACATTTCAGCCAGAACCTAATGAGTGCAATTACTACGACCCTGTTTAAGGGGGCAGGGGCGATGAAAAGGACTTGGGGAGTATGTGCAATACTGCCGCCGTTAAGCAATGCCAGGTCACAGGGATATGAGAATGCGATGTTCGAATCTTGTTCGGCCTTTTCTTTTAATGAATAAATGAACTTTATTTCTCCTTATAGAGAGTGGAGACTGGGACTAAAGGTACCAATGACCTGACGAAAGGCTCCAGCCCCCTACAGTAAACAATTTCGAGAGCAGTGATAACAGAAGGAAATACATATAAAAGGTAAAAGTACAGAATTTACATAAGTGCAAACATATTACACTTATAATACACATTACACAGCCACAATGCACACATAGCTCAAATGCACTCTATATATTCAATTTGTGAAAGGATATACGTACATAAAAACAAACAGAAAGGGAACAGAATGACACTGATCAAGAAAAGAAAACAACATCGGCTAGTAGCAATGCGGTTACCTCTTTTTTTGAAAGTACCCAATGAAGCGCTTAATTCTACAGTTCCTCAACCTTGTTTAATATTTCAGTTGACTTATATAAAAATGTCTGCCTTCCATAATTTGTTCTTGTTTTCGGCTTGTGTCTGATGTTTCGCCGTAGAAGGTGCCGAGATGTATCTCGACTGGATGTTTTAGAGAATAATTTGTTTGTTTACTGTAAGCCGAAGCTTCTTATAATAAATTTTGTCTGCGCGAAGAAGTGAATAACGCTGGAATAAAGGAGCTGTTGCAAGATCTGCGTAACGGCCATGGTAATTGCTGTATATACGAATGATGCGTTTTTGTAAAAGAATTAACTTGTTGTAGTTCGTTGTTGTTCCCCATAACAAGATCGCATCGCAGAGCTTTGAATAAAAAAGGGCATTGTATAACTGTTTCTTGAGCCAAAGAGGAATTAGGTGGGCTATTCTTTTCATTATACCTACGTATTTAGAAAGATCATTGCATAACCTGCTTATATGTGAACTCCACGATAAATTTTCGTCAAACCATACACCTAAGAAATGTTCGTATATAACGCGGGTAACTTCCGCGTCATTAAAATATAAATAATGTCAATATGCATGTTTTGTTACGAGGCCTGAAGAAAATGTATGTTGTTTTGATGTTTTGAGTTCAAGGTTGTTTTTGCTCAGCCATTCTGACAGACGATTTAGATAAGCATTTGCGCTGAAGGGAAGTTCGGAAGTGTCATTGGACGTAAAAAATGCATTGGTATCATCGGCATACATTGCCAAGTCTGGGGAGTCAGGTATTCGTACAATGTCAATTACGTATATAAGGAACAATAATGGGCCCAGTTTTTCACTGTCAGCAGTGCCTCTACTCTTCTGCCATATGGGCAGCACATAAGCAACGTGAAAGTGCACTGGACCTAAAACAACCACTCTTGGATAAGCTGGCAGGTTGTGAACATTTAGCGCCATCTGAAAACTTTGGTGGCATCAAGAGCCCTCCCTACTAGAGGTCGTTTTTGAGTCGCTGGAAGCCATTATTCCGAGCGGCAGTCACTCTTAATTTTTATCTCCAGCAAGAACATCTTGTGGTGTGCACTGCTTATGCCCCGTACGGGATATGAAAATTCTCCAGGCCACTTTTGCATCTTACGCCGGAAATCGCACCTTGTATATTTAACTTTTCTGGAAAGTTAACTAAAAGCGGATTTAGCATTAAAAGGCGGCTGCTTTTTTCTTTTTTTTGGTGAGAGTGGTGGGCGGAGGGGCGTTGCCATTTGTACAATATAATTCTTTGACATTTTCGCCGAAAGCATGGGTTCAGCAATGTTGGTTTGGTTTATGGGCGTTTAACGTCCCAAAGCGACTCAGGCTCTGAGGGACGCCGTAGTGAAGGACTCCGGAAATTTAGACCACCTGGGGTTCTTTAATGTGCTCTGACATAGCACAGTACATGGACCTCTAGAATTTTTGCCTCCATCGAAGTTCAACCACCGCGGCCGGGATCGAACCCGCGTCTTTCGGGTCAGCAGCCAAGCGCCATAACCACTGAGCCACCACAGCGGCTCGAAGGTTAAGCAATGATTTAATATCTAAAATTTCGCTCTTGGGGGCGAGAGGTGGGCGAAGGCGCGGGGAGGGGGGGGGTCATTAATCTACCCCTCTCTTGACTCTCATCAGCAATACATTACCACTGTAATCTATTACGCGTACCCAGGTGATGCAATGTGCATAAAATCCACCTTCGTGTTTTGCAAGCTGCTGCTCGGCCAAATTTTATCCTGAGTAAGGCAGCTGGTAGCGCAAGATTAGCCTGCCTTCCTTTCATTTTTTCAGTCTCTTAGCTATTCTCCTCTTCACTTACAAAAAACTTTAGCCCCAGAAAAAGCGCACATCTAATACCGGCTATGATTTAGAGGGCTGTTGTTACAGGGTGTGGAAAGCAATATACGCCACTAGCGTTGTTTGGCTGAAGAAAGCGCAAAAATTCTGATTCAGTCTAATCTTTGCCTAACATCCTGGAACCTTATAAATGGACACTTAGCACTACTAAGATGATCATTATTCCCTAGGAAGACAATTAAGCAGAGACTTCTTTTTAAGGTTGAAAGGAATTGTAAGGAACTTCTCTTTGTCAGGATGAAAGCGTCGCGACTAGGATGACAGCATAATGTGACTAGTGCTTCCCAAGACAAGGAAGTCATTCTGACTTGAATCCGGTTTCTATAATAGTTATGGCTACACTGGTAAGTAAGTTAGATAATAAACTCAAAAATTTGAAGGACGCTTAAGCTTCGTCTTTAAGAGTGAGACGCGACAGTGTGTTGCAGCGTTGCCAATGAGTGCACGGAACGCCATCGCCCGTTCGTCGCGACGCGTGGCTTGTTGGACAATTTAAGGAAAGGACGCCTGTGTCAGATATCTCAGTCGACACACGAACGGGGCCGTAAGGGAAGGAAAATGAAATGAAAATTGGTTTTAAGGAAAGGAAATGACGCCTGTCTCACAATTCTCGCTGGACACCCGTACCGCGCCGTAAGGGGAGGAAATCTCCTCCCTTACGGCGCGGTTCAAGTGTCCACCGAGATGCGCCATTTTTCGCTCACGGTCAACGCCGCCGACGACACCGGCTTTTCTGCGACACGAGCTCCTTAACGCTGTCGCGTTAATAATGCACAAGACCTCCTCATTTGCACTAGACAGTAACTTCGTCCTGCTCGCCTTTGGTGCCACAAAATTGTTTTAATTTCTACATTACTAATGATGCCGAAAATAAAGCTAAGCTTCAGAATCTTAGACTTTCTTCATGTGAATTCTGTACTATACAAGATGATTTAGGGTGGTGCGGACATCAACGTTCGGATTTGTAACCCAAGAGGTTGATAGGGACGAACCCCATATGTACATGGCAGGAGTTTTACTATTCCCTACTAACCTAACTGCGGCAACAATTTGGACCATGTGCTAGCGTACCAAGGGGACGAGCGATGACAGAAACTTCGCGTCCTGCACATTATGAATTGCTAGTCTGCATTATTAGTATTAACTAGAACCCGAAAACGGAGCTAGCAGGGAAGGTGCTGTTCCCACGAAATCGAGCGCATGCCGTGATTTTTAATATCAGCTTTCTTTTACAGAAAAAAATACTCGGCTGTTGAGATCAATATTTTCAAATGCCTATACGCACCAGACAAGATCCCGCCGATGAAGCCACCGGCCATCAGAAGGGAACCGAACCAGGCAGCATCGTGCTCGCTGATGCCCATCTTGCGTCGGATGTCGGGAAGCGCGGGTGACGAGTAGGACATCACGAGCCCTACTGACAGCGTGGCCATATACGTGGACGCCACTGCCAGGTAGAGCCGGCGCCGGCCATCCGCTGCGCTGCCCACACAGGCATCCACCGCGTTTGTGACGTCATATACCGGCACTGCAAGTACGCGGTCACCAATAATTGCAGTGAGACGCGCGGCTGCTCCGTTCAAAGGTGCAGTACCAATCATGTTCAGAAACTCGAACTGCCTCACACAATAATAATTGTTTTTTTTTGGGGGGGGGGGGAAGGAAATGGCGCAGTACCTGTCTCATATATCATTGGACACCTGACCCACGCCGTAAGGGAAGGGATAAAGGAGGGAGTGAAAGTGCCGTAGTGGAGGGCTCCGGAATAATTTCGACCACCTGGGGATCTTTAACGTGCACTGACATCGCACAGCACACGAGCGCCTTAGCGTTTTTCCTCCATAAAAACGCAGCCGCCGCAGTCGGGTTAGAACCCGGGAACTCCGGATCAGTAGTCGAGCGCCCTAACCACTGAGCCACCGCGGCGGGGACAATGTATGGAGCGTGCAGGTCTCGACGGCGAATCTTTCTTTGCTAGCGGGTGCTTGATGAAATGTTTAAACGCGACAGTACAAGAGTCAAGGCTCATGGGGATTCATGACATCTGGCGCCATAGTGCTCGGTACTGTGGAGCTCAGTTCAACCGACGCACGCTGTTAGCCGGGATGTTTAGAAATTGAACGTATATGATGGTGTGAGTCTCTGCAAAAGCCGGAGCGCGGGTCAATACGTTTTAGTCTAAAGCAACCTGGATTTTAGCCGCACATATTCATGCTGGTAGCTGGCGAGGCTATATCTTTTGCTCCAATATGTTGGCACGGAAATGTTCGTAGGTTGTTTCCTTCGACCTCACTGTGGGCGACAGCTGGCCGTCATTGCCATTTTTGTCTCCGATGGAAATGAAATCCACACGAGCACACTAGGTGCTTTCACACCAGCCTTACTCTACTTCAGTCAAGCTCGATTTCAGGGTGTGGAGGAACAGAAAGTGGTTAAATATTTGAGGTCTCTTGTGCATTACTGAAGAGCTACTTAGCTTTCTTAGCGTCTCTTAACTTTTGTGTCCTCACCGCGGCTGCGCGCACGTACCGATAAATGTAGTTTTTTCAGCCTACGACGAGAGCTAAGCAAGATCTGCATGTGAAGAAAACAACGTTGGTGCCGCACGTTTATCCACGAAAAAACAAACAAATTTGAGAACAAGGATTTAACTGTTCATTGTATTTACTTATGTTTGGTAAGGATTATGGTGGGCAGAAAGCAACGTATATAAATGGCCGTCTAAGAGAACACCGCCACAATGTGCACAAGGTGGTCAGTGGTCACAGTGGTCAGTACAGCAGGATCGTATAGATGCGAGCTCTCTTTTCAAGGAAACCAAGGAGCTAAGAAAGAATTGCAGTTATTTTACGGGGAAATTATAGCAGCTGCTGATGAGACGCGGCTAACGTACGCATGCGTCAACTTTTCTTTTGTGTCGCTGTCTTCAACGGAGCTATATTTTGAGGCCGCTGCAATGATATCAGTATTGTTTGGTTTGTAACCGTGTTCTAAACAGGGATTTGTAGTTGCTTGGAGAGGAAGGTATGGTCACCATAAAGTAAACACCAGTTCTTTCATGAATACCAATTTCGCTGCTTTCATATACGGCTTAGAGAAAGGTTGGTAGCTTTCGTGCTTAGTTTTTACAGGAACAAAAAACAACAACAAAGAAGGCTCATAGGCCGCCTTGCGCATACCTGTGGCGCACCTTTATTATAATACGCTGGCCCGCGCTAACTCGATGCATTCTGAAGTTTCTTATTGCGCTGTTATCAGTGCTTTCGAACTGAATGGTAATCTGGTTAAGAATTGCAGGTGCTCAAACAATGACCTCAGGAGGGGGCTGTGCATTTTCAGAAATTATCTCCTGACACTGAAGGGTTTCGGTTATTGCCCCTTCGTGTCGAGCAGCGCGATAGGAAAGCATGATAGCTGTAAGGCTAGCAATGCATTTTGTCTTTCAGCAGACAATAGAACGAAATGATCGTTGTTGTGTATACCGGAAGCCTGAAACAAAAGTAATGCACGACCAGCAGCGGTTTCGCTTTGTTGCGAGTGAAAAACGGCCGCAGCTGCCAGCAGCAGTTGACAGAACCTCCGCAACCAATGGCGCATGAGCGCTCATATGACGACATGCACGCGAAGTCAGAATGATGGCTCAGGACACGCTGGAAATTCTGGGTGGTGCTCATTACAGCAATTTCTTGCGACTGTATTGCATCATGAAAGCTCAAATTGATTCGCGCGCACCGAATAATCCGATGACCATTTTGAATTCTGGCTTCTGTTCAATCTGCTCCCAAGCAACAAATATACCTACATGCGCAAGATTTTTTCAGCCAAACGACTTCATTGGGGACAGCATGCTGAAAAAGGAAGATTAACTGCTTTATTCACTAGTGTGGTGCAAATCTGCAGCATGCTAAGAAGACACTAAATGCAGTTGAACAAGGCACCCTAGGAAAAATGTATTAATACAATAAGGGAGCAACTACTAATTAGCATCCACCCAAATGCAGCCATAAGAATGCTTAGGCAAGGTATAAGCTATAGAGATTCCGCAGAAAATCCGCAGTTGAAGAAAAATTCGTACTGGTAGAGGGGTCGAACCAGGGACAACGGCCTCACCAGGCCAGTCGCTCTTCCGACTGTGCTAACCGGGACTTCAAGCGTGTCGTAGAGCGAGAGCGGTTTGATCAACAACTCGAAATGCCAATGGGGCTGGTCCCATATTTAGTGGCATCCCCTAAGCGGAAGTAGATTTGTAATAAGGTAGTAATTACTCTGCAGATTTTGTGCAGTGCAGATCTAAAGGCTACTGTGATGGAAAGAGCGTCTGGGGCAACGAGTGATTTGCGCCGTACATGATACCTTGCTTTGAAGGACTGAGTACACCTTATAATTATTCTTATCGGTAAAAAATGGTTCTCTGCATCTTATTGGCTATGCTGATGTTTGTTCTCTGCATCTTATTGGCTATGCTGATGTTTGTTTCGCAACAGAAGACGCATTTATAGGCTAGAACATTATATTTACAAATATTCCCTACAGTCGATTCAAACACGTACGCACTTACCGAAAAGCACGTGTTGGCAGCCCTTTGAAGTGAATAGCGGTGTAGCGTGGCCTCTGAGATCCGCTACATCGGCTCGGCAATGACGCATGCATTCTACTTGCGAAATTATCCAGTGATGGCGACACCTGCATTTCATTTTTTTAATCTTTTCTAGCTTGTAAAATCTCCATTTTGGGTGAGAGTGGTCTTTTTGTGTTGAAAGCCTGTTACTCTGTCGATACCGGCCGACTTCAATTTGTCCTGTTTGAACGTAATAGAAAGACTAATGGTGCTACAGAAATAGCTGACACGCGAAAGTGCTCATGTCCTTCAATCAATGTGAAAAAAGGAAAGCGTCAGCGACTGTACCCTTATCAAAAATTCGTTGCACACGTTCTATCGACGGCTTATAGCCTTTACTGCCTTCTTATATATATTTACTTTTTGTGTTTATAGCCTATAGGCTGTGTACAGACAAAAGTTTATCTCGAGTATATTAAACTTTTCCGCACAGATGGTTTATAGCGCGCAATAACAAAAGTCGATTGGTAGTGTATTAGATGTCTGCCTGCAGATAATTTATAGTTTAAAGCTGTATAGGAGTTTTTGCACTTCTCTCTCTTAAACATAATCGATGAACCTTGCAGCGGCTGCAGCGGCAGATATGACCTTTAAAGCGCTCGAATATTCTTGCAGATTTTTTCTGAGCTGCCCAGCTCACATTTGTATAGAAATGTTGAACTTACTGTAGGCAACGGGTATTATTAACGCCCTTCGCCGCACTTGGCAACTAAGTGAATACTAACAGTGATATATGCTTGTTGGTACACTGGTCGTCGGCACTAAAAATAATAATAAATTGCGGAAGGATCAGACGCCCGATGCGAAAATTTTCAAAATTAGCTCGATTTTTCCATAACGGTTAGTTTGATGCTTTTGCTCTAATCAGTGCTTTTATTCTAAGACGAGGCTGCACACACGCGGTAAAATTTTTCTGGACGGTGGAGGGGAGTGAAAGGTTCTTTTGAAGTCTGGAGGTGGAATGAGTGGAAGAGAGTGGTTCTAGAACGGCGGTGAGTGGGTGGACAGGCTCCTGTAGCGCCACCTTGTAGCGGCCGTAGCGGCACGCTCGAAAAGAAGGAAGAACGGGAAGCGCGAGTCGCGAAAAAAAAAAAGCCACCCGATTCTTGGCCGATCCTCCAGTGTGGGTATGTGCCATCCTTTGATAGACTAAAAACAACAACAACGACCTTGGCCAAGGCCCGACGCTGCCGCCGCCGCTCCGCTGATGACTCTTCTTCGAGAGCCCTGAATAAATGTAGCCGCGGTCGCTTCCTGGGCGACCTCCACATTGTGGTCACCTCGGACTGCTCGAACGCCCTCCCAACCGGAGCGCCCCAGCTGTACCTTCGAGTTCCGGCCTCGCCATGGACCTACCGCAAGATGAGTGGCGCCCGATCCCGCCCCAGGACCTGTCCCGAGTACAGCTGTGGCCATTCCGCCCGCACGGCCCCATTGCATGGTTCGCGCAAGTGGAGGCCCAGCTATACGTCAACGGCGTGTCGTCCCAGCGGGCAGCTGCCCGCCAACGTCTTTGACCAGCTCGACCTTCCACCTCCGGACGACCACCTGTTCGATGGATTGAAGGACGCATTTTTCCGCTTGCCAAGACTTGTGTGACTTGCTAAGAGAACGCAGAGAAGGTTGCACCAAGCTGGCGGTATTGCGTACATTAAACGTTTAATTAATTAGTCACCATTCAGTGTACGTACGTTAATGTCCCTGTCTTTTCTGGCGCCTGCAGGAAGTAAACCAGATGCGCTTTACAGCCGTATTCAACACAATATTCGTACGCGCACAGACTTTTAAGAGCGTGAGTGGCGAATGCATTTTACGTTGTTTAATCAGTGTGTTTTAAAGCATGCCTATATTAATAACCGGGATATGAAAACGGCGCCTGGGCTTACTGGTCAGTACCATGTGGGACCTTGGTCACTCCCCTGTCCTGCTGCGATAACGCCCAGTATAGCATATGGCGATTGCTTCAGTGAGCGAAAGCCTGAGTATCGACACTTCGAGGAGCGTTTGTTGATTGAACAGGGCTAACTGCAATCGGCTGGAAGTACTGACTCCGCTGACTTACCACTCATTCCAGTTTCTTTCGGTTCCCTCGTTGTAATTGCTGCGGTCGAACTGTCAGACGTTGTTTCCACAGGCGCTACCAGAAAGCTCTGGTGCGCAATGATGCTTCTCTTCGCTTTTCCGCGCATTCAGGAGGCGATTGACGTCACAGAGACAAAAATTATAATGGAAAAAAACGGCTAGACACCTGATGCCAAACAGATCGATTGTCTGGATGACAGAGAGTCTCCTATTATGCCTGCATTCTTTTAGCTCCGGACGTAGCCACTTGCTGACGCCAGCAGTGAAAGTTAGCGCATTTCAAATAAAAGGTTAACGAGTTCGCATCCCTGTCTGTGTCGGAGAGCGCTGTTCGAGAAATCTCAGAGGCATGTTGTACGATTGAGGGCGCCTGGTTCCTATTGCAGTAAAATAGCAAGGAGAGCGTTGTCTTCTGGTTTTGCTATTTCAGTGAAGCCCTTCTGATGTGAAAACTTTTACACTCCAAAAGAAAAAGAAATCTGTTAGGAATTCCTTAGAAAAATACAACATTGATTAAAATTATCAACCTGCCTTAATTTTGACTCAGCATCGAAAGTCACGCGCATGCGCACACTCAAGTCGAATCAAGAAATCAATAAAAATAAATAAAAATCCTTCTATTACCGGCTGTTGAGGTGATGTGCTCGTTTAAACCTTTCGTTGTTTTCCTGGAATGGATAGCTATTGCCGTGTGTGATATTGCGACCCGCATTCTACAGTTCTGGAAGCTGCAAATATGACGGCTCGCGGTGAAATGCAGTTTGAACAATACTGTAAAGATTTGGTCGTCCATGGTGAGAAAAAACAAAAGGTATTCATATTTTTTTTGTATGATATTTGTGCACTTGTGTAATGTACGTGATACGCAAGATATTGTAGTGCTAAAGAAAGTTCTGGTGGGTGCTTATTTACTGTAATACCGATTTATTTTGGAAGGAAATGCTCATTTATGCGGCACTATTACAGGTGTCGTTCACGGCTGTAACTTTTTACAAGAAGACACGTACTGAAATGAGGTTTTGAAATGCTTTGAGTCATAAGTGATTTTTGGTTTATGTCGCCCGCCAAAAGGAGTTACAAATATACAGAGAAAATTTCTTTTGCAATATTGGCACTAGTGCGCTAAAATTGTTCGCTGCAGCGGATTTATTATTGATTAGCTGGATAATAGCAAGGCACTTAACACATGACTTAGTTGTTCGGAAGTATTGGCTTAACACTACCTATCTGCCAACTGGACAAACCTCGACTCATCCTAATTATACCTACGTATTTCGAAAATTACCAATGCTGAGGTAGAAGCTGTAGCGATTTCTTCCGACTTCAGGGACCGTCTCGCCATATTTTTAGCTGTCAAACAATCCAGGAAAAAGCAGGAGCTTGTGTTTCAACGTGCCATATTTCGTAGAGTACCTCAATAACTTTTGTCAGAAAATAATTCATGCGTGTTGGACTGCGGTATTGTGCTCAAATAATGCAAGTGTTGCATTCGTGTTTTGTTCAGAATTAAAAAAAAATGATGGGAACTTCTCACGGTGCATTTACCGCACACCTAGAAAAATAAAAAAAACCATGGAGCGCTAAAGAACTACTTATAAAACAAATTAGTGTATGTGCGAGCATTTTCTTTCCATACGTAACCCTGAACTTTTTAATAACTTTAAAATTTGAAATAACAGTAAAAAAATTTTCGGTTGCAAAGAGCTTGATGACTATTATACCATATCGTTCATGGAATAGACGTGATAATAGGAATGTGTTTTTCCACTATATTTGATTTCCTATAGCCGAAAACATGTCTCATTTACATTGAGAAACGCTCATTGAAGTTAGTAAGAAATACGTCAGTGAAATCACGACATGAATTGTTTATTGGTTCAAAATTAGCTTTCGCATAGGCGCCCGTTATTTTGTGTAATTTTTTTTTTTTTTGTAATTTTCGGTATTAGAAAAGAGAGTAGAAATGGTCATTAATGCCTGGGAGACAATAATTACCAGAAACATGGTCACGCCTAGTTGTTGACAATAAATAAAGGGTGTTTGCCGAGGTAGGTGTGGTTCTAAGTAGCCTGAGTGCTTAGCTGAGAGAATGCAAACGTAGAACGCAAATCTCAACACTCATGTGCTTGAGAAGAAAAGGCTGACATAAAAGCAGGTTCAGTGTTTCACAGTCTCAGGAAATAGGTTAAAATCGTCAACTAAGAGCACGGCAGATGAAGGAAAACACGAAAGCATTTCGTTACTGCTGTCATGAAAGTTCCCGGACAGAAGCATAGCGGATGAAGGCTCACGATAACAAGCGCTGAGAACCATTTCTTGGTGAATAATGGTTAAAGACAACGGTAAGACTTTCACATTAGAGGTTAATGCACAAAAACGGAATGTTTGTGTAGATAGCGAAAAGGACGTCGCCTCCATGAGCCGTTCAGGCACCCCAGATACACAAAGAAAGGTATGCATCTTGGCAGATTTAAAAACCTTCAACATTTGCATAAATGCAAGCTTCTCTCAAAGCGATCAGATCAGCTGAAAATTTATCTATTACGAATGATAAGTTATGTTTGTTTAGTGCACTTCTAACATTGGTAAACACGACGGTCACATGCGAGCAGTTTGATTGCGCACCACCCCTCGCGATTTCGTAGCTTGAAGTGGTGGAGTGTGAAGCAGAGACTGCACGCTGACGCGTAGCTCGATTTTCCCCATCTTATCGGAGATGGAATTAATAACGAAACATTGTAAGTACGAAATGTTTTTAGCTCCCGTTGTCTGCGAGGTGCGATGAGTCGTAGCGTCGACGTTGACGCCAAAACGGGAGAAATTATGACGGTGAACCTAAAGAGAACTTGGAGAAGCTTTGGGCCTACCCTATTACTGAACGTCGCTGCACGCCGCCTTGGTTACGTGGTGAGAGGAGCGAGCGCACGGTGCGATGCCCTGCCATCCTGCCATACGTAATCCGCGCGCCGGCGGTGACAGACTCCTTTGTTACCTAGAACTGGCTACAGCCAGTACGGCCATGGCGCCATCCATCGGCATGTGTTGCAACACCCTCTAAAAAGAGAGGACGGTGGAAAACAGAGTGCGCTTCTGCATCGTTCTGAATTTTAACTACCTATTGGAACCTTTGGCTACCGTAAGGAGGTGTATGGCCCCGGTGAGTTACGCGGTAATTACTACTGGCGGCAGACAGAAGCCGCTAGTTGCTGATGTCCGGAAGTTCTGGACTTACGTATCGCCACTCGACCGCGAACCCGTCCTACCGGATATCAGAGAGGAGACAACCGGCGACCTCGTCAAAGATGTCTCGGAGCACCTTACTCTGCACATGGCGCAACTATACGATCTCCCGCCGCCTTGATATTAAAGGAGTAGTAGGGGA